>WHYT01012784.1:0-59361 GCA_009806455.1 Tetrax tetrax | reverse complement strand
TGCCGGAGCTGGGGGGGGTTGGTACATCCGGGTAGGGCGGCGCATGCGCCCTGGGCTGCCGGCGGGGGTGGGCGCGGGGGGCCGTAGGACTCGGTGGCCCAGGCCGAGCGGGGCAGGGTCGCGTCTGATTCGGCCGAGGCCTTCGGGCCTGCGGACTGCAGGGGCGGGCACGGCGGGTCTGCGTGCTTCATCCCAGCAGGAGGGATGAAGTTCCCCATTCAGAGCATAGAAACAGGCGGGGCGGCCTCAGGGCAGGCTCGGCCAAAGCCCCTGCGGCGTTCCCTGGGGGCGATCGTTCCCTGGGGGCGATCGTTCCCTGGGGGCGATCGTTCCCTGGGGGCGGTCGTTCCCTGGGGGCGATCGTTCCATGCCGTCCCCTCCTGCTCCCGCCCGTCCTGCTGGTAGCCTGAGAGGTGCATAATAGGTGCGCGGCGGGCGTGGGGGTCACCCCGGCCCCAGAAAGGCTTTTGTTTCCAACACGCGGCCCTGTCAGAGTTTGCTGCTTGAACACCGGTCGGTCGGTGGCCTTCCTGAGCTCTGCTGCTTGGGGAGATCTTGAGGGCGTCACAAAGAATCGCTACATCATTTAATAGCGTGTTTTGGATACCATAAGCCATAATATTTAATTCTGTCACCTGTAACTTGTGTGCGATGGAAATGTACCCTCTGGAAGAGTGTCCATAAAAATGGAGGTGTTTTTATCCATAGCTTGTTCTAGGCCTTCATGGCTGTTACTGCCTCCATAGGCACTGCTGTACGTCATCTTTGAATTCATAGGGCTTCAGCTTCTGAAATGAAGTTATTATTACACTTCTTTCTTGCTAAATAAAACTTTTAATACAAAATACATGCTTTTGATGGGTGTCTTGGTTAATCTTTTTTCATTATCTCAATAGTTTGAACTATTTAAGATTCTAAAGTTTTCTCTGAATTACATTTTCTTTCTGCACCTTTTAATTTTTAAATGGTATATTTCTGTGCAAAGGGAACTGGTACAAGAATACTGCCTACAATGATAAAACTATCTTTTTTTTTTTTTTGCCTACTCAGTCTTTCACCCAAAGAACCAGTGAGCCAGGTTGCTGCTGCTTATTTATTAAACTATTAGAATGCTCAAGTTCTCATTGCTTTCTAGGATATCCCTTTTTTCCTCCCCACATCCCATATGGCCAGCACCTGGCTAGTTTCTTTATTTTGAACCACACAGTGTTTCAGTAGCCTGTGTTCAAACACATTTAATATGATGTAGGCTTAGTTAAGCAAGCTGGATGACCCTGTCCTCACTTAAATACATTTATTATTTTAATGTCATTTTCTGTAGTCTCTGCAAATGGTATTAAGCAGGTATTACTTCAGATCACTGATCAAAAGAATAGGGCAGGCTGGGGACTGATTCATGTAATGTTTTGCTACTAGTTTACAGGTTAATTTTCTCATCATTTAATGTTAATTAGCACTTTGTTAATTCATTTGTTCTGTTTCTTCTTCTATCTGTCAGTAAAAACTGTATTTGATTTTATTTGCAGAAGTGCAGCACTGATAAATACGGAAAGGAGAACTGAAGCTGCTGTGACCCTTGCATGGGACTCCTGTGAGCTGACTCCTTGCTACAGCTCAGCTACACACAGGGAGAAGGCAAAGAACAGCAGTGGCCTCTGGTGGTTGTAGGCTAGTTCTGTCCTGAAAATTAAGATTACCGGTCGTTTCAGCAGTGGACCCCAACCTACAAGTACATGAGAGAAGGTGACAGCTGTTCACAAGATTTCAGTTACACCCTAGGGACAGGACTCAAAACCAAAGAACTCCAGCTGAATCAGGATCTAAAAAAACTTTACTGAGGCTCATTATTTTAACTACTTGTCCTTATTTTGTTAAAACTTTTTGTCAGGATTATATGTATTTTTTGTTGAGGTCTTCTGCATTAGGATTAAGAACTTTTGAATCCTGAGTTTTGTTTCAGTTTTGAAAAGAACTGATGTACACTTCACAGGAATGTAAGTGGGATTGTATATGCAGACAGCTTCTGCCTGTACTGATAGTAATGAAAATTGTACCTCATTTTTCAAGTCTAATGTGAAAGCCAGCAATAATTTCTATTTTAGCTTTTCAACATTATTGTTTCCTGCATATCTTTCAGTGTCCATACATGTCAGTACATACAGTCATGATTAATTTTGTACTGCAAAAGTCTGCAGCATCTGTTCCAAATTTATGTAGTATGTTTGTCATTGCCTATCAGTCTTCTAACACTTCTGCATCACTCTCTCATTCTGCACAAAACTAGCTCTGCGTATAAATAGAAAAGACATCAGTTCTTACTGCAGGATCCTGTGGTACTGAGAGACAAAAATAATGGTGTATGAAGAGTGTGTGGAATAGGTGTTGAAGAGCATATGAAAATAACTATTTCTTAAAAAGGAAATCCAGTGGTAAATCATATGCTTAAAATCCTGTCTTTAACTTTACAGCCATTTTCAATCTATTGAAGCTGCTTAATCTCTGTGTAATTTCCCTTCTTTGTCTATGTGATTGACATATTTTTTTACCTGCACTTTGCAACTCCTGGAAGAAAGGCACTGCATGCATAGCTAAAACTGTTGCTCTACTTCTTAGTGAATCTATTGCTACATTTGCAGAGATGCTGATACTTCAAAATCTTTACAATTTGTTATATTTTGTAATTAATAAAATAACCTATTATAGTCTTTCTCTAAAGTCTCTGGCATTACTTTAGAGGTGCTACACAGGAAACTTCTTCATTTGGGGGTGTGCCCTGGCATTGCAACCCAGTGCCTTCTCAGGTGAGAGACCTCTGTTACTCATGCTCTTCTGTGCATGCAAAGGAAACATGGATCTGTTCCCCAGATGGAATCTGTAACATAATACAGAGAGTGCTAGATGGTTGGCCTTTAACTCTTTCCATCATGAATTTTTTCTAGTATCACTAATTTCTAGGGAGAAAAGCAACTTTAATGTCAGCCCTTAGAATATGCAACATTAAAAGTTATGCCTGTTTTTTATCTACAGATGAAGAATATAGGGACAGAGAGAGTAAGGTTAACTTAAGGCCACAGAACAAATTGAATTCTAGGTAGAATGTGCTACTAAACTTTAAGACAACCTGATGAAATGCAGTGTATCATCTCCATAAAGCTACTTACTAAGTAGGGTACTATTTACTGTTACAGTTGTCAGGCCCTTAGTGTTACAAGATATTATTTTCAGTTGCTTACGGCTTTGACACACTTGAATTGATTGAACTAAAGTTCCCATGCCAGCTGCCTAATTTCAATTTGTGTTTGGTTGATTTGAACAGATTGCTTCTGTTTGGCAGATTATGTTTCAAACTTTTTTTTTTTTTAGGAGGGCACATAAAACTATTTGCTGCACTCACCTGTGAAACCAGTGATTGAAATTTTGACTCTAGCATGAATTTTAAGTCAGGATGAGTCCATTACTCTCTCCAATAAAACTTGAAATTTATCCTATTTCAAAAAATGGATTAGAATGTGCTCAATAATTTTATTTTCATTTTAAGGAACTGGTTCATGTAACAGCTCTCTGTCCATGTTTTTTTCACACTGAAGCAGCACAGTCCTTTCCCTGAATTAAAGCTGTAAGTATGTAGTACTCCAGGCTGGCAAATCCCTCCACAATTTGCTTAAAATCATGACATTTAAATAAGTATAACACCATTTGAATTCTCATGTTTTAGCTTTTGCATGTCTAAACGCTTGTGAACTAGAAACAAACATACTTCTAATGAGTGTATTTTTGTATCATGGTTTGACTTCAGGCAGTGGCATTTTAAGAAAAAACATTGCCATTTTCCCAGTGTGATGGAAATACTGATACACTAAAGTATTTCTGTCTTCAGCCAGAGGTGAGAGAAACGATGGCCATCGCAATATCCAACGTACACAGCATGACCAGGCCTCCGGAGAAGGGTGTTTCGATAGCTGTACCAGCACGTTTACCTGGTGTAGGCACAAAACAGTAAATACACTTAAAACTGACTTACACCTGTTGACAAAATGAAATAAGCTGTACCAACTTTATGCTTATAGGACATAACCTGAACTAGAACCTGCAGTAATGTGGAAATGTCAATAAAAGCAGCAGTCTTCTGTATTACCATAATAGCAAAAGCTGGACTAGACCTGGTGTATACTTAGTGTACATGTAGTTGTTGAAATGATACACTGTAAGAACCACGGTACACACTTGGTACAAAGGGTTTCACGAAAGAAGTAGTTTTCCAATGTTAATTTATTAATTTCCAGGGAAAGAGAAGTGTTTTCTGCTTTGCTGGTTTGGTTTGTTAGTTTATCACAGACAGGGTCCCTCCTACTCGATTTGCTTTTATATGGCTAAAGGACTTGGGTTTCCAGCCCTGTCAGCTTGCTTCTAAAGGTGCTATTCCAGTGGAAACTAGTGTTTAGATTAAAAATTCATAGTCTGCAAAAATCTGATGTTTACAATCAAAAAAACCATTTAATGATTATTAAAAAGGTAAATGAAAATACTGTTAGCCACTTTAATAATATCCTCATTATAAAATTCTCATTATCAGCCGTAAGGCTGGATGTACAGTTCAGTATTGTGAGAGAGAATTCATTAGAATAGACAGGTAATATACTGTGGTACTGCAGTATACTGAGATAGTGCAGCTGTGTTAAAGGTGAAATCTTGCTGTATTTTGAGGCTGGGACCGCTAATCCAATAAGAACAACACTGACTCTAACAGCTTATTTTAATATTTGCCACTGAACTGAGCTACCTGACATCTGTCTGACTTTCACCTGCTGTCAGCCGGGCACTGACTCAAACTGCTCATCTAAAAGATAAAAATTACGTTCGTTGTCGCTGTTGGAGTTCTAACTGGGTAGATATGAATCCCTGCAAAACCATCTTGTCTATGTTGGGTCCTACACTGGGATTTTAAGGCTCATTCCACGTTTAAAACTGAACACAGATACCATGATTTTCTTGTGCAGCTTTCCTAAATGTGCAGATATTACCATCACATTGGTCAGCCTAAGTCTGTGTGACTAGAGCTGTGTTTTTTTCTGTTGTATTTGGTGCTCCCATTGTTCTTTTATTTATGTCATACACACCCTGTGGTGCAGGTACTCCACTGGCTGAACTATATTTTCTGTTTGTGGGTGTAACATGCCTGGAAGACCTTCCAGTCCTTCAAACACAACCTGCTGATCTTCCAGCAGCTTTCCTTCAGGGATGCTGTAGTGTATTATCTACTCTAGACGGTATGGGGTGTTGGTTTCATTTTGCTTTTGAATCTGTTTTAAATAATTTGTCAGAAATTGGCTGTAATAAGTTTTATAATTTCTTTTAGTGATGTTAGTGCCTGTGTTGTCTGTACTACCTGAAATTGCAGCTTCTAAATTTTCTCTGTATGTTTTATTTGTGCATTATTGGGGGGGGGGGGGGGGGGGGTAGGGGGCACGGTAATTACATGATCCTTGTGGTTTTATAATCATGCATTGAATAGTTTTAATCTGTCTTTTTGTGGTTGCAATTTTGCTCTCTATTCTCAGGTAATAATATAGGAGTCTTCATAATCTACTAGGTTCACTGGTGCCTTACTGCGTGCTTGGCTTTTAATTTCCTGTTTGTATGCTGCCTCATCTTGATGTCTTATGATAGGCTGAAGTTTATGTTTTCTGGTTTTTGTTGTCTTTTTTTCCCCTTCCTCCTCTCCCCTTTCCTCTTCTCTTCCCTCTCCTTTTTCCTTTTCCCTTGTCTACAAGTTTTGGCATGATGATTTCTTCTGCCACAAGTGTACGACCCCAGACAGAAGGTCCGTCCATCATCTTATTTTTCTTCATAGTACACCACGAGCGATTTTATGTGAATTTGTAATTTGCTTGTCTTCTCTGCTCTGTATTGCTTTTTTATGTTTTTTAGTGTTGGAGATGTGTTCTTGGGCTGGGTTTTTGCTATGTTTCTGTCCTTTTCCTGTATTGCATGCCAAATTATCTCTGAGACTGCTCTGTGGGAGAGTTGCTGTCTGTATTGCACTTGTCTGTATCTCTTCGTAATGTTAATATGGAGTTTTTGCATATTTTCATTCAATCTCCTGCAGCTTCATCCCTATTTCTAGTTTATGAGGATTTAAATCCGACAATTACAGAATTCAGCTATCTTAGATCACTGAGAAACATACTGGTCTGTTGCTTCCCCAGATTCTTCACCACAGTTGTTTTTCTTTTTAAAAAAAACACCTTCCATGAGTTCTTGAGATAATGTAAAATCCTAGAAGGCCTCTAAAAGTATGAACTTCCCTGGTCTTCTCTTGGTATATCCAGATGCTGTTCGAATACGTAGTAGTCTTTACAAGTAGTAACCAAGAGATGCCTTTTCAAATGCATTCCTCCATCCATTTTGTTGTAAGCAATGTGCAGTTACTAAACATATTATCCTTGTGTCTACAGGGAGTTCATGATTTCACATACATGCAAGAGTAAACTTGTTTCTGACTCATGCATGTTTCAGATGTTGGAAGAAAGAGTACAGGCTCAGGACTTTATTCTCTCCTCCACATATGAAGACCTCTCCTGCCAAACAGTTTCTGAAGTGAGGCTCTCTGTTCATAGAAATTACACTTTATATATATATTTACTATGAAGACAGTGTTTGGAAAATTGGTCTTTTTGTGTGAAGGATTTTTTAAATAGAAAAATCCCCAACAGCCTTGTATTTGGACACACTACTTGTCTTTGTCCAAATATAATATATTTCCTTGTATTTGAACACACTACTGAGCTCTGCCGTCTGGATTCTGCATAGACAACGGAAGCTTAACAAGTCAAGCGCACAGGACTTGTTTTTCCCAAAAAATTTAAATGGAAACAAACTTACAGAATTTAGAGCTAGACTATGCATAGGAGTTACCCTGAAATAGAAATTTAGGCTAAATACTTTGATGCTAAGGAAGAAAAAAATAAAGATTTCCAGCTTCATTCATCAAGACAGGAGATCTGCTGTAACCATAGAGTGCTCATCCGTGCTTTATTTAGATAGGTAGCTAAGGGATTTTTGTAATTTCACAAGCATATATTTTTCGTACTTATTGATGAGAGTCTATCATGCTGTATCCCACACAGAGGTGTTTATTAAAATAAATGAGCCCACAGTGAGAAAGCACAAAAAGAAGCAAGTATGTGCTTGCAGGGATGGCAAGAGTAAGAAAGTAAGCAATTATCCTTCACTGAACCACAGAAATATCTTGCATTTCTTAAAAAATTTGTTAACAGTATTTCTGTTTAAACTTACGCCTGACATTTTCTAAGCCAATATATTTATCTGGATGGTCATGTTCACATGGTAGTAATTTTGGAAACTCATATAACAAATACAATGAAATTAATTGTTTTGTGGTTTTATAGTGTTAATTCATGTGAAGGAGCATTACTCTATACAGAATCCTTCTGGGGGTGTAGCAGCACATTGTGAAATATGTGGTAGTGGTTCTCACTTCAGAATTTTCTCCACACCACTCTCTCATTGATTTTTCCTCTCCCCACTGCTCGTCACCGTGGGCTGTGATGGCCTGATGGTTGGGGGACACAGATACCGTACTTGAAATAGATTGTGGAACCGACCCCATTTTAAAGCATGTCTATTGTGCTTTTGGCAAGCACAGTAATACCGGTGCCAAACACAAACAGCGTCTCCTCAGCCAGGTATTGAAGCTGCAAAAATCAGGGAGTCAGTTTTACCGGCAGCTGGGAACGTTACCTTGATCCAGTGAGGCCACAGAAGAGGGTTCATAAGGGAACTGGGCTTCTGGCACTTAAAACCAGGAATATAGAGAGTGAGCTTGTAAATGAAGAAGGGGTGAGAAAGGCAGTAGGTGCAGAAGAACCAATGGTTTGAAATGGACCTGTGGTACAGGTAATGGTGTGAGAATTCAGGTATATCGGTCAGAGGGGAGAAAAACATCAAATAGGACACGGAGACAGGCTGCCAGTTAAAGAAGAAAACATGGCAGAAACAAGTGTTTGAAATCCAGGGTGAGGGAAGCGAGTCTAGGCCTAAGTGAAAGAAGTGCCACAGTATGCGTATCAGAAGCTTGACAGAAGAAAGATAATCCACAGAAGATCATAAGAACAAAAAAAAATTTGGTGATGAAGATGGAAGATGAAGTAGGCCTCTTGGTGGTGTTGTTACATTGTGTATATTTTTAAAATTAGAATATAATTAAGAAACTCCACACTTCATCAAGCAGCCTTATGAATCCACATGGACTGAAATTTGAAGCTGAAATTAAAAAAAAAAGTATCATTGGCTTTGTACAACTGGCCAGCAAAGATGCTTATACTGGTTTCAGTATCCTAAGACCGTTAAAGCAGCCAAAGCAGGAAATAGAGTGATCATGGGCCTCCTTGGTTACCCGCAGCGATTGGGCAAATACTACATCAAGCCGTAGCGCAGAGATCACCATCAGTAGCTACGTGATGGGGCGGCAAGTTAGGGAGAGGCCAGGAGGGTCTGCAGCCCCTGAGCTGGTTCAGAGCAGCACCCAGGGGCTGCCTCAAAGCCCTCAGCTGGAGGGTTGCTCTGCACGCTCGGCTTCAGGGGTTTTGGGGAAGTGAGTGTGGCTGGGCTCTCTCAAAAAGGGGAACTGTGTAAAAGAAGGACCTTTTTTAAGAAGGCCAAAGAAGAGAATTAAACCCTTTTAGTCCACCTGGAGATTATTTAGGTCACCACATTGGGCCAGCACACCCTGCTTATGAAGAAAAGCAGGAGAAAAGGTGGAAGAAGCAGCAGGTGACAAACATAATAAAAGTAAGGAGAAATTCTTCAAGAAACCCATATTAAAATATAGAAAGGCTCATAAATTCTGGCAGGTAACAGGTAAAAGCACAGTAAGACAAGACAAGAAGAATTTTGAGGAGTGTAAAGCAGAAGGAAGGGCTTCACAAGTAACAATAAATCTTTCTTCAAATATATCAAAAGCAGGAAGTAAACCCAAGTTTGAAGGGCCAGGATGATAATCATGGTATGAAGAGAGCACTCAGGGGAGGGTTGGACCATTGCAGAGGAGGTAAATTAATTATTTGCATCAGTGGGCACTGCACAAGAAAGAGGGCAGGTTCTGATCTAAAGTCTTTGTGAGGGACTCCTCAGAGGACCTATGTGGAGAGGAAGGGACTACAAAAGACAACACATGGAGGAAATAGAGCACACAAAGAGCAGCACATCACCAGGACAAGGTGGTGTGCACGCGGGAGTTCGAAAGGAATTCAAGTCTGAAATAGTTGAATGGCTCCTCAAACATGACACTGGGTAACTTCTTGTGCAAAGCTATCTTGGCACACAAGGACCAAGGGCAGCTGAAAATCTGAAGGCAATTTAAAAAAAAAAGTTTTGAGAATAGACTTGGGGAACTACAAAGCTTTTAAGCATGACATCTGTACCATGCAGATTAGCTAGCAGGAGCAGAGTAATTATCTTGATAAAATGACCTTTTGAGAAAAGCCATGGTGGCTTTTCTGAAGTCTTATCAACAGTTATGTGGATAACTGTGATGTGGTTGACATAGCTTACTTGGTTTTATCGAAAGACTTTTGAGAAGTGTCTTTAATTAGAGGCTTTTAGGGAAACCTAGTACCATATCATGAGAGGGAAGATCCTTATGTGGTTAAATGGCTAGAAGACAAGAATAAATGGTCAGTTTTCACAGTGGAAGGTGGAGACAGATGAGGTTCCGTAAGATCTATGCTAGGCCTTTGCTGTTCAACATGCTCATAACTGACTTTTAAAAGCATGGCAGCAGTGAAGTGATCAAGGTTGATTATATTAATTTATTCAGGGTGGTAAAAGTTAGTGACTGAGCAATAAAATGACAGCTGAAATTCATTGTAGGTAAATGTACAGTGATGTATGTAAGGGGAGGAAATCCTAATTTCACTTACATGAGCTCTGAGCTGGCTGGAGTGAGAGTTGGGAATTATGATAGATAGTCACACAGAAACATCACTCAGTGCTTAGTAGTGATCAAAAGTGTAAATCAAATGTTAGAAGCCATTAGGAGAAGAATGAAGAACGAAAGAGAGAATGTCACTCTGCCATTATGTAAATCTGTGATTTCACCATATCTGTAATATGTTCTGGAGTTCTGACCTTGTCCTCCCCTACCACCTCAAAAAACTACAAGAGACTGGAGAAGATTTAGTCAAGGACAACAAGGATGATCAGAGATATAGAATAACTTCCATATGAGAAATGACTAAGGCTACAACTGTTTAGGCTGAAAGGAGATGTTTTCTATGACAAGGGGCATGCTACAAAAAAAAAAAAGGAACCAAGAAGAAACTAAATTATCATTAGGGGCAACAAATAATAATAATCATCATAATAATAATTTTTACAAGAGTTGAAAGAAAAGTCAAAGGGTAAAAAACATAAAAATAGGGAAACAGAGACACTAAGATGCTAAGCAGAATATAGCTTAATAACACCCATTGATCCCTGAGGGCATCCAAATACTTGGTGAATGCTGCCCAGCAGTTCTGTGCAGAGACGTTGCAAGACGCATGACCACAACTGAACACAAAATCCATACTGAGTAATTTTTTTTAACCAAGTACCTTCCAATTTTGATACTTGTTTACTTTTGCAATTCTTCAGCTATGGTATGCTTTTTTTTTTCCCTTTTAACTATTTTGTTGAAATGCAAATTATAAACACATATCTTTTGATTTATTTCAGAGTCCAACTCCCCACGAAGCTTTTGGATGACTTTCTGGGACTTTAAACTAAACAAAACCCATAATAAGTTTAAATTGATACCAGGAGGACAGCTATTTGAATGAATTTTTCTCTATAATCTTTACCAGTATTTGAAAAATATACCAACCAAAAATACATCGGTCAACAAATCTTTATTTTAATATTCTTCCTTATTTAAATAAGGAAAAGAAACCAATTGTTCATCTATTTTCTGTCTTAAAACCGCATAGGACTGAGACAACCAGATAGTTTCCAACCAGTTTATGGCTGCTGGTGTAATGTAGACCATTAGTGGCTAAATTACTATAGGCTGTGATTAAAATCACCGCAGGTGCTCTACTTAATGAAGTGTTAGTTAGGTGGCAGATGACCATAAAATCTTGGAGTTGTGTGGGTCCTCAGTACAGGAGAAGGAAGGTGTAAATGCTAAGCTGTATTGCATCAAAGAAAGATATTGAGGATTGCCTTTTACTGATGCTAATTATAGTCATTGCTACATTCAGCATCTCCTGACCTGGGCCAAAAGGTAATTGCCAATATATATGTGGGAAGCTCTGTAAGTTGCTGGCAGATGGCATACACTCAGATCTATTTTATAGCTGTAGGGAGCAAAGGCAGATGGGTTTACTGAATATTAAAAAATCATACAGAAAACTAGGGGCAAACTCAGCCTTAAAACCCCAAATTCCCTGATTCCAAATTGTCTTGAGAGGGGATGAGGAGCACAATAAAGTGTAAATTTGTCCTAATAAAAAATAAACAATAATTTCATATGTAGCTCAAGAGTAACAATTTTAGGGGTGCCAGTAATTTAAAACATCATTTGTTTTATGGAAGGTATTTCAGAATTGTTGCCTTAATTTATCCCTATGCAACATCAATCGGGTAATGTAACTTTTATGTGAAGACCAAATGATTTTGTAACAGCCTGTGTCTGGATTCAGTTTCCAGGTATGCGGTTAACTGCACAGAAACCTGATGCTGACTTTTCTTGGGGGAGGTTGGAACAACTGCATGCTCATCTTCCACGTGAGTTGTCTGCCTGGGCTCTGTAGGTCATCAGCAGAGAACCTCTTCATTATTATATTACCAGAGAAGTAACAAAAATGGGTTATAATTTTTATGGACATATGAATAGAAAGAGATGGAAAATTACAGCAGTTTACTTCATAATTATTAATTAAAGAGCAGAGAAGTGTCAAGGCTTTGAAGTCATGATTTAAATACTTCATCATTTAAATTCCCATTGCCCTCCCAGTATTTCCTTCTTTTTTTCTTGTTAGTGTTTGTTCTTTTTTTCAGTGCTCATTGACATTGCATGTCTTACCAAGCTTGTCTATCCTTAGAATCATAGAATGGTTAGGGTTGGAAGGGACCTTCAAAGGTCATCTAGTCCAATTGTCTATTTTGTCTATCCTTCTTCTGTTTCAACCGATTGCTACACCTCTGTCTGCATCATCCTACCTCCTTTGTTGGTATTTGCTTCCCTAGCTGTCTTTTTTTCACTTCTGGTGATTTGTCAGAGGTAAAAACAAGTGGAATCTTCAAAGATGTTGGATACAAAATTGTAATACCTTTCCACTTATATCAGTGTGTATTGCCTGTTTTTTCTGGGGCTTATAGCTTGACCAAGTATGGATGCCTTTCTAGGAAACTTCAGCAAGTGAAATTCTGCTGACACTCAAGTTCTTTTTTCAAGGGATGTAGATAACTGATTTTTTTTTAAATGAAGCAACTGAAAGAGAGTCCATATGAGGATCTGCAAGTCCAGAGGAGGGCCACAAAGGTGATCAGAGGGCTGAAGCACCTCTCCTATGAGGACAGGCTGAGAGAGTTGGAGCTGTTCAGCCTGGAGAAGAGAAGGGTCCAGAGAGACCTGATAGCGGCCTTCCAGTACCTAGAGGGGGCTTATAAGAAAGATGAGGAGAAATTCTTTAGCAGGGCCTGCTGTGATAGAACAAGGGGTAATGGTTTTAAAATAGAAGGAGGCAGATTGAGACTTGATATAAGGGAAAAAAATTACAATGAGGGTGGTGAAGCACTGGAACAGGTTGCCCAGAGAGGCGGTGTATGCCCCGTCCCTGGAAACTGTCAAGGCCAGGTTGGATCTGGTTGGAGGTGACCTTACTCCTTGCAGGAGGGTTGGACCAGATGACCTTTAAAGGTTCCTTCCAACCCAAACCATTCAATGATTCTATTAAGTAAGCGAGCCATTATCCCCCACATAATTCTTGAAAATCATGAAACCATTTTATCTGAAACACTGACTCTGTCTTTTTTTCTTTGATTTAAATCAGGAGATGACACTTACCCAGAAAAGATCAGCCCACACAGTTAATTTGGCAATGAAATTGAAAATGGTCTTATAATGGGAAAAGTTAGGCAATCTTAACAGCAGGTGTCAGTGTAAACTCTGTCTGTATAATTAAGGGTGAAAACAATCTGATTAAGAAGTTTCAGTGCCATCATATGATATCCTGAGTTATGGATCTTAAAAGGTCCTTTATTACTCAAAAGTACTTTACAAATACTGTTGTTTCACATGTCAGATCTATATAAAATAGTTACAATATCATAATCTGTCTATTTTTATGTCTTGTCAGCAATTTTCACTAGTAACAGCATCATAATGAAAAATTTGAAATCACACCTCTGAAACCAGCAAATATATACATAAATATTTGATATTATTTAATACATATAATATATATTTGCCTTATAGAAGAATGTACTACATAAGTGATAAGATTGATTGAAAAGGCAGACTAAACCCTGAAAAGACAGAAACAAAATAAAATAAAACTTTAAAGAGATTTGAAGAACTGTATAGTCAGTGGGAAAAAATCCAGTGTAGAAAGTCACTGAAGCATGTAGTAATAAAAATCAATTGTCTGTAGAGCTGGCTGAACAAGTTGTAAGAAGTTAATGAAATTAATTAAATTAGAAACACCTGGTAACTTGGAAAGCAGAGTGGTATTTACGGTGGAAGAAATGAACACCTACTTTTAACTTGAAATCCATTTAGCTATTCCCTCTTCCCGTCTGCTTTTAGCCAATACCTTCACCCATGTATTTCTGTTATTGCAGGTCTTTGGCGTACTTACTTATGTTTCTTCTTCAGTACAGGTATTTCAGCCTTTACACTCTTCATATGTTTAGTCTTCACTTTTTTTCTGAGAAGAGCGGCATAGAATTTTTTTTGTCGACGTGATTGCTTAAAAACCTGGTTTCTGTAAAAGCTGAGGGTAATCACAGTTCGGGCAGTTGCAGTTTTATTCTATACTAGACTAGATATGAGATAAAAATCTAGTCAAACTAGAAGACATATGGAAGATAATTATTCCTTTAAAAGTTCTGCTAAACATATATGTGTGTGTGTGTGTGTGTGTGTGTGTGTATGCAGAGGAGCAAGGCTGGGAGGCAGCCAGGTTCTCCCAGCTGAGAATTCCCCTGGCACTGGGGACTCAGCCGGCACCCACCCTGCTTTGCTGGATCCTGCCCCACTCCGCTCCGTTGCCGCAGAGCTGCAGGTACCTGACCCTTTGGCAGTACTCAGCTGGTGTACATAAAGAAGCTTTCACCAGGCTTTAGGACAGTGTGAGTCTGTCCTGAGAATCAGGGAATCTGTAAGTGCCTCCATCATTCAGCCCCACCCTGCACCACCAAAGATGTTTCGTCTTTTTGGCTGCGTGTTTTGTATGGCTCCCATGGTGTATTGCCTGGCTCCAAAATGGGAATGTATTATCTTCCCAGTCCCTGTAAGGCAGAGAAGTTCTGCTGCTCCCCAAATTACACATAGGGAATTACGCAGTGCTTTGTTTCTACCAACTTTGAAATCTGCGTTTGAATTCAAAGAGCCAAATGGCTTGAGCTGTGTCTGCTGAATGGTCCAGAGGAACAGGAGCTCAGGTATGAGCCAGTCCTGCTCTCTACCTCAGGATTCTTTTTTTGAGAGAGAGCTTGGTTTTCCAAATGAGAATCAAAGTGATAGTCAACGTGCAGGCGTCCCCAGGGTACTTTGACTCTGGCCCCAAGTAACAAGACAGTCGTAAATACAGCAGAGATCTGAAAGTTGGAGCTGTTATAGCAATTGAGCATCCATAATTTCAGCACAGCACAGCTGTATTTTATGAGATTGGGAGTCACGAGTGGAATCCAAAGCCTAGAATTTGGGGACTAGACAAAGTTAGGATAAGCTCCCAAAAAAATCATGTTCTGAGAAGCCACTTAAAAATATCCCAAAGGTTCTATAAAAACCTAGGTTTGAAAACTCATTCTGTTTGGAACTTATATACCTATATCAAGATGGCAAGGTAAGAATCTAGATTTCCTCTGAGAATAAATACTTAAAAGTAGGAAGGGAGCAAGTAAACTTTGGTTGTGCTATACCTTCTATATGATACCCTAATGACTAGAGCACTCAGCCTGCAAAATGGGAGACACTGGCCCTTCCATTCTGTCTCCCTTCAGCTGGAAGAATCTAAAATCTACATCTCTAGGGCTGCTGTAACCATTAAGGTACTTGGTGGTCTGCTTTGGGGTATCGTCTTATTGCAGGCTTAAATGGATTTCTTTTTGCAGGCAGAGAGGAAGCATAATCCTGTAGCCTGACAGTTTAGATGTTATGAATTGGGCTGTAAACAATTTGCCCAAAACAAGATAGGAATTCTGTGCAGGAGCAAGAATTAATGGTCTGGTCTCTTGGCTTCCAGGACGATGCTTGAGGTGGTGGGCACTCATTTCTGCTTACTTAGAATATTGGATATTGACATGTTCTGCCTTTAAATGTAACTGCAGTCTAACATGCTGCATGGGGTTAATCAAGGTAGAGAAAAAAACCAAGCAGCACCTCAAACTGTTTCTGACTCTAGCTGGGTGCTGCATTGCCTTTGTTGCACTGGGATTAAAATAACAGGGGAAGGTAGTTTGTTAAAAAAAAAAAAAAAAAAGGACAAAACCCACCTTCCTTATGCATTTGACTATCAAAAGTGATTACAACTGAATTAAACTTTACTGATTTGGTTTTATTTTCATGAAGCCTCCTACTTGTCCTCAGCACTAGTGGGAAGGGGATAGGAGTGTGTCTATACTAATGAATAAAAGCATTCCCAGGAATATTCCCAGGCATGGAAGCCAACTGGCATGGACTGACTGGCACATACAGCAGTAAACAAACACAGCCAGCCTCCAGAACAGAGTGGCTGGATGCAAATCCTTGAGTGGTAAAGGTCTGCGGGATGTTCTAACTCCCAAACCCTGCCTGGGAATTGCTTGGGAGACTGCTAGTTGGTACAGGCCAAAAGCATGCCAGGGACCGCTCAGTCATATTCCAGTGTCTGGGAATGCTCACAAGCACTGTTTAATTCACTACCATAGACATAGCCCTAGGTTCACTGGTGTATTCCACAATCTCTTTTCAACAGTACAAAGATAATAAAGACTGGTGATTATTGGTGGGGAAACATTTTAAATTAAATCCTGTCTCAAATACTTGTTTTAGTGAACCTTTTCGCTCTTGAAATATATAAATTTATAGTTTAGTTCTGGATTTACATAGTATTTATGTTGTTAGTGCAGTCAACCTTTTAATGACTCATAGTCACATAAAATATCTTGAAGGTGTCTACAAGTTTTAGAATTAATTTTGTAACCTTTGGGGCAAATTTAGGAGTAGACAGCTAAATTTAAACTGCTTTGTGTCACTCTTAGTTTACAGAAGCTGCCTTCTGTGCAAAGTCTTCTCTTTCCAGTACCTATTATTCCCTTTGATACCCGTTACTTATTTAGAAGATGATGTATATTTAAAACTATCATTAGAAGGGCTTAATTTGGGGCACTGGAGAGCATATTATCTATAGCTCTCATTAATACCTGTAGCTAAAATACGTGATTTGGTTATATAATGATGTTAGGCTGGCAGAGAATCACAGAAAAATAGTTTTGAAAGACTTTCAGGTTTTGCAAAAGATTGCTTAGTTTTCTTGTGTAACTAACTGCCCTCATTATACAGGAATTATAGCTGTGGTACATATGAACATGATACAGAAAAACTGAGGCAATGATTGGATGTGAACAGAGATTGCCTATTTGGATTATCTTAGTTTGTTAATTATCACGGTTTTAAATCTTGTAATTCCTACTTCCTGCTGCTAACTAAATTTGTCTGTTGTGCCCTATGTTAAATTAGCTAAAAAGGAACAGATAATCCTCCATAAATTAAAAAATTTGTAGGCACCTAACACATGAAAAATAACTGATCAGCCTTTACCTTTAATTTCACTTCTTTTCCTGATTTTTACAGTCCTTTGATTGCAAATCTTGTGTGAGAGAAAAAAGGTGAGGGTTTTCCTCTATCAAATATTCTTTTCTCTGGGAAAAGAAAATCAATTCAGCATAAAGAAAGCATAAAGAATTTGGCTTTAACGTGAATAAAAAGGTTCCCTTTTTCTCCAAGTTATTTATTCATTCAAGTATCTTTATCTGAATTGCTCTTTCCTTACAGAACTAATTTAAATCCCCCGAGCTCACAAAAGGTCAGACAAAAGCTTCTGTCACAGCCCTAATGCCCTTCATGAGTGAGTCACTTTGTATTTTTATGTAAGTTTTTTCAAATCATGATGATAAATCACAAAAGCCGTAAGAGGATCACTCTGAGGATCAGTATATTATAGGATATTGTCGTATCTTTTTGTGATGAAATTATGTTTGCAGATTTCAAAGACTTAAGATTTACAGAAAATTAGTACATAAAACTGTGCTAAGGCAACATAAAGAAGTCAGAACAGGAAGAAGATGAGAGCTTTTATTACAGCATGTTCTTAACTGGCCTTTTGGTATCCAACTGTTGGAAGAGATCTGCAGCAGTGGATCAGATGGTGCCATTGCTTCTGCAGGGCGCCATTGACTAATTCACAAGAAGGATGGAGTAAATACGAATTAATATAAACATTTCAAAAATCCCAAGAAAGTGATTTTATAAAAGCAAAGTGAAGCTAAATAAGCAAGCAATAAAAAACATTACTCTGCAGTTATGCTCTATCCTACCATCAACTGAAAAAATGTGTTTCTGAAACTCTTCCTTCCACTCTGTTTCAGCATCGCTGATTTGTTTAAATCCTTCTTGCTTCTATGAATAACACAGTCTCCATTTTGTGACACAATATTCTAGTGCTATTTCCATATAAATGCAGTGAAGAGAGACAAAATTATGTAGCAAACAAAACTAGGAATGGTGGTTAGAATAGAACATTAATTTTGTAGGTATTTTATCTAAATCTGAATTAGAAGTCCATAAATTTAGGTTGGGACAATGAGATGAATGAACCTGCTGTATTTTATTTTATTGTGATAAACATACTATGCATAAATCAAGTATTATGATTATCAGTTTTCATAAGCAAAGGAGTTTAGTAAATAGAACTCTAGGATTGGGAGTGACTCAAGGTAAATAGATTTGTTTAAAGTATACCACAAGCAGAAGACTGCAATCAGTGTCCTCAATGTGTAATATCTGTGAAGCCTGGTGTTTGCTTATGTTTTTATGACTCTAGGAACTAGCATATTAAAGAAAATCACCAAATACCATGAGAATCATGATGTACCGACAAGTTTGCAGCACTAGAAATTTGTGTCGCTTATTCACATGCTGTCATATCTCAAACCAGCTGTGTCAGTTCTAGCTACCTGGTCGCATTAAACCTCCACAGTTCAGGGAACTTCAACTAGTACCAAAAGTTGTGGCATGTTCTCTCAGTTTCCCACTTAATTTCTAATCAAAGATGAGGTTTCAATGGTTGGTGGGAGTTGGCTTGGTTAGAGTCTGTGGGATCGGTGGTTTGCTGCAGTTTGCAGTTTACAGTCTTCTCCAGGGGAGCTGAGCAATACAGACAGCATGCAACTGAGGTTTTCTGCTTTTAATCACAGCTGATGGACACTTAACTGCTGAGATTTAACAATGGAAGTAGCCAATGTTAAGGAAAGTCCAGGGACTATAAAAGCAAAGAACTAAAGAGCATTAAAAAATGTTTTTATAGGGTGAGATGAAGGAAGTACAATTTTCTCTTTAAATTTAGAGAAATTTGATCTGAATTGATCTCTTACTCACAGAACTAATTTAAACACCATATGTCTTTAAAAGGTCAGGCAAAATAATTTTTCACAAACTTTATAGTCTTCATAAGTTACTATATATTTTCATGTCTGCACAGATTGTTGTTGACTCGATACCACACATCCAAAAAAACCCTCCACAATGTATTAAAAACAGGCAAGGGACAGAGAAATACAGTTTCTCTAATACAAAAAATCTGACTAAAAATGGAACAGGCATGAAAAGGACTTGATGCAGAAGCTGTAGGCTATTTTCTAATCTTGAATGGAAACCTGATGGAAATTACCTACTGATGAAGTGTTGCCAGACAGAAGAAAAGATCTGAGGATTAGTGCTGCAGGTGGAGGATTGGTGAAAAAGCAATATGAAAACAGGGAGAAAAGGAAGGGAGAGAGGAGGCTGTGCAGGCACTTGAAATTTACAGACACCTATTAAATGAGATGGCATAGAGAAGAGATGCTGGAATGAGTTGGATGACCCAAAAAAACCCATATGTCAACAGGTCAAAATGGAGGAAGAGATCACTAGTGGAGGAGGAGCAGAGCTGAAAAATGTTTAAATCACTGAAAAGCATGGGCAAAGAACAGACAGACGCAGATTATGTTAGAACCACAGACTAATTTAGATTGGAAGTGACCTCTGGAGGTCTTCTGGTTCATACTCTGCTCAAAGCAGGGCCAACTTTGAAGTTAGATCTAACTTGGAAGTTAGATCAGGTTTCTCAGGGCCTTGCCCACTCAAGTTTTGAATAGCTTCAAAGATGGAGATTTTACAACTTGCAGGGGCAACCTATTTCAGTGTTTGTCTACTCTCCCAGTGAAAGCATTTTTTCTAAGTTTCAATTAAAATTTTTGTTGGTGCTACTTAGGACCATTGCCTCTTACTTTTTCACTATATACCAGGAAGAAACTGTGCCTGTCATATTATAATAGCGGTAGAGCCCCCATTAGACTTCCTTTGTACCAGCTGAACAAACAGGGCCCTGTCATCTCGTCTGTTCCAGCCTCCTGGTCATCTTGGTGGCCCTCCAGTGGGTTCATTTTGGTATGTCCATGTTCTTATTTTACTAGGAAGCCCTAAACTGAACACAGGACATCAGATCTGGTCTCATAAGTACAAAATAAAGGAGGAAAACCACTTCATTTGACTGGCTGGCTACACTTTTCCCAATACAGCACAAGATGTGGTTAGCCTTCATCACTGCAAGGACAGAGGGAAAGCTCTCTGATCCTTTGAGAGGAAACACAGTGGTTTGTGATAGCAACAAAAGTCAAACAAATTCTAAAGGCTGTTTTTGGAGGAAAGTTTTGGTTACAAGGGCTCAGTTGCAGTCACTGAGAATTATTTATAAGAAGAGGAATCTCTGAAAATTGACTCTGCTTAACTGTTGGAGTGCTGTTCTTCTGTCCAACCAAGAAGAGTTTTGAAATAAAAGATTTTAACTGTTCTCATATTTACAGCGCTGTTTAAAATGTAGTGTAGCTGTACATGAATTACTTCGTATCTTGGAAGCAGCCTGGCTGCAGCTAGGTGGAGCACAAGATAGGTTTGCTTATGCAGTCCAACCTGATGTTTAGAAATTGCTTGCACGGCAGGAGAAGACTGAGATGGAGATGCATGTTAATTTCCACACTTGGCAAAAGTACAGAGGAAGAAGAAAATTAGTAAAATGACAGCACTGTAGTGGTTAGAAGAGCTAAAATTAAATCACAACATCTTTATCTGATATCCTTCCATTCAATTTCCAGTAGATTTCAATTATTTAATATTTTACTGTAATACTGTAATTGCATGAGGAATTACAAAATAAAACACAGATTGAGGTTAAACAAGTAAACGTCTCAGAAAATGGGTTCTTCATTACCTTTTCTCTCAATCCTTCTTTGCACTCCCTTCAGATTTGAAGCATTTGAGTGCTGCTGTGGGGTGGCAGAGAGATTCAATATCTCTGCAGTGCCTTTCCCAGTGTGTTCTGGATTCACTTTGCCTATTGGTTCATCTGTGATCAATACGTGTATCAAAATTGCTTCCAACCACAAGTACAAAGAGCAAAAATTCTCAGAGCAAAAGTTTCCGCTGTTAGTCTTTAAGCACAGCATCTTGCATTTTAGTGTTACATTTCTTTTTTTCATGGTTATTTTTCTGCTGCTTAAAACTGTACGACTGCATGATATTGCAGTCCTGGTTTGCGTTGTTGATGCTTCCCAAATATGTGACATCACCGCATTTCGTGCTGCTTGTGTCATGACCGTTAAAGAGAAATAGTAACTAATATCGATCAGAAGTACAGGCACGGGTGGATTCTACCCTAATGCTGGTGTTTTACCTGCCTTACCAGCCACTGTGACATAAATGTGTAAGAGGGAGAGAAAAACATCAGAGGGAGAAAAGAGCTGTTCCGCCAAGGAACAATGCTGACAGAATAACAAATACCTGTGAAGTGACCGTAATTAAATTTAAGCTGCGAGTTTAGAATCGGGTTTCTGACTGTTGGAGGAGTGTTATTTTGTAACTGCATCTCAGAACAAGTAATGGAGGAGGGGAAAAAAGGTAACTTATTTTCAAATGATGCTGTGCTCTTCAGGTAGTAGAACTCTGGACCTACTGTAATGCAAAAAGCATTTGAAACTAAAGCCTTTGTTATCATTTTTTAATGTTATAATATAAATATGACAATACCTGCTTGACACAGGGTGTTTTTCAACTTAAAAAGAAAAGGGCAAAACAAGAATTTCTGTTTAGTTTTAAGGAGGTGGGCAAGGTGGGCTTACAGCTGTCTCTGTTTCCTCTGGGAAGAGGGTGAGTACTTTTCCATGGCTGTCTCAGACATAGCATGATTGTCACTTTCCAAAGAAAATTGTGTTTGAGGGAAAAGCTAATCAGATTATCAATTACGTTTCAGACAGAGTAAACCATTTTGGATGAAATGCCCAAAGGTGTCCAGACTGGGACCAGCTTTTCCTGAAAGCAGTTAGTATGACACTTTTTAAAAAGACATAGGATTAAATTACTAGAAAAGAAAGTTAGATCACAGTTTAAACTATTAATATATAGTCATATTTTAATGATCTTTTCTCACTTTGTGTTATTGATTTTTAAACCGTGTCCTGGAAAAACTGAACTGTGGTTCACTTTTTAATAAAACTCAAACAGTGAACCTTCAGGGTTTAACATCTCTGTATAAATCTCGTATGTCACGTCACACTTCAGAACCTCATGATAAAAAAATGTCCAGTAAAATATGCAAATATTACTGTGATTATAATTCTGATAAAGCTTGGAAGGTAAAATTTTCAGTTTTGCACATAAAGAACAAATCCATTGCGTTTGGTAGGAATGGTTGGCCAATATTTAGAGTCTCTCCACATTAGGAAGAGAAATGGAGAATAGCCCAATAGTGACAATCCTGGTGATTAACAATACTGTTCGCAGCATCCTGTTTTCTAGGAAATAGTAGAAATAATCACCATGAGGCAGCTTCTTTGTTCAGAGATCAAAATCTGCCTGGCTTTCCAGAAATTTTGTTCCAAATAACCCTGCTTGTCTTCCTCACGTAGGTATGCCCTTGACATCTCTTGCTTTCTTCTGGGTTTCTGCTCCTCTCATATGTATGCATTGGTAATCAGTCTTCCAGCACCCTGGGGACCTTCTCCATCTCTCTCATCTTCTTGAATTGCAACCTATTTAGTGAGTTACTTAGTTACCACTCCCCAAAGGGGCCCTTACTTGCTCCTTCCAGTTAGTTTGTTGAAAAGCTAGCTTCTGTTGCCCTTTTGATTTTGCTTGTCTATAAATTAGAGAAAGCATCTATTCTCAGCCTCCAAAGTAATAAAATTCTGCATTGTAGAAAATTAACCTGTGGTCTATTGTTTATTGTTCCCATATTTGCGCTGGAGTAGCTGTTAGCCCAGTCCAAAGCGCTGGAGCAGAATGAGAATAGAGCACCCAGTCATCCCCTATCTACGTGTGTACTATCCAACGAACTTATTGGGATGCAGGGTAAACATGCCAGCTCTATGGCTACTGAGCTTTCTTCATCAGCCACAACAATAATCGAGTATTTGGCAGGGAGGACTTAAATAAAAGGGACTGGACAAACGTAAGAAGGATAGGTCCACTGCAATTTTAAATACAGTAGCCCAAAAGAAGACTCTGATACAGGATCTCCCGGGAAATATGGAGACTATTCCTGCAAAATATTGCTCTACACTTGATCTGTTTCTGATGCTGTCTCCCAAAGCAACCATTTTGGCATTCTATCACAGGGCTAGGTGGATTTTTGCCTGATTACGGCAATTCCAGTACTTACATTGGAGCATGAAAAAAGGCTGATAATACCAGAAGCACTCAAAGTAGAAATTAAGTGAACTAACTTTTGAAATAGCTTGTAAGGAAATGTTACTCTTCTTCATGCCCTGCAGTGTTGAGGTCCAATTCAGCAAATACTTAATGGACTATCGATGACATGTTAGGAGGTGTTTCAAATTAATTGTTTTGAAGTGGTGTGCTTTGTGGTGGGATGTCTTTCTAGAGATGTAATCTAGATCAAAATGTTGTTGAGATCACTCTGGAAATTACTGAGTGAAGCTTGCTGGCTAGTGCTCCGCAGGATACTGGATTAGGTAATCCTAATAGCACCTTTGCATTTGAACTCCTACGGATACATATGAAATATTGGGAGATAATAAATTGCCAGGTTGAATTCTCTCTGTGCGTTCTCTTACCTCAAGTAAAAGTGAAGTAGCCTGTCCTTCTTTAATTGAGAGAAAAACTACTTGTGATTTTATTGCACTTGCAGGAGAGGAAGAATGTGTATATGGGCGGTTACCTCACGGGAGCTGCCATGTGGCAATTCATTACCCCATGGTACCTTCTTGGTACCTTTAAAACCCTTATGACTTCAAACTGATATTTAGTTACATTTCACTCATTGATTCTCTGCATTGAACAGACCATATGTTAATTTCTTGAAGTCACTGAGAGAGCCAAACTTAAAATGATGATCTCTTGAGATTTTGACACCTGGAAGAACTATGAGTGTTTGTAATTATTTAGTTTATAATGAAAGTTGCAGAAAAACTGACCTATATGTACTCTGACAAGGCATACCTTCTGAAAGCCTGTGTCCACTAATTCTAACATGCATTTAGCTCTATATTTAGCTGCATTTCATTTTTGTCCAGCATTGCTTTTTGCTTAAAACATGTTTTCATTTTTATCAGCACCCTGCAAACACAATGCACAAAATTAGTCATGGTCACAGTAAGTCCAGGCTTTGAAACATTTGGAAATAAAACTTCCTGCTGCTGAGTATAAATACTTGTAATAAAAGCTTCCAGGCAGAAGATACCGTAGTGATGCTATCATGCCAAAGCCATGATTATTTTATAGCTGATCAAAGTACCACTCATATCTAAGAAGTTCCTAATTAAATAGAAAGTTGACACACTCTCACCCCCTTATATCCTACCATATTGTCAAGTTAGCATTGCCATAAATAACACTCTTAGCAAACAATTTAATATTAATATTACTTTATGTTTATATCAAGTACAGGAATAAAAAGCACCTTTATTAACCAGTGTCAGGAGGAGTGTCTGACCACTTAGTGTTGAAATATATAATATTGAATAGTAAACTTTTACTACAGTTTTGTTTCTAACAAAATAATCAAGAAAGCTTGGAAGCTGAAAAGATAACCCATCAGGAGAAAACATGCAGCAAGCACAAAATTATTTATATAGATGGATTAGCAAGTGGTAGGCCAGAAAAAATCCAAAAGGCTTGACACAAGAACACATTGACCAGATGTCATTGCAAGGCCACTCTTAATAATCTTGGAAAGATCATGACAATTGGAAGAAGAGGACTCAAAGAATGAAAATGTCACTCTTGTCTTTAAGAAAGGCAAGGAGAATCCAGGGAGCTAAGGTAAGTCAGCCTCACTTTGATCTCTGAGAATGTGATGGAGCAAATAATCCTGCAAAGAATTTCCAAAAGTATGAAGGATGAAAAGGTTGTTTGGAGTAGTCAGCAGGGATTCATGGAGGGGAAATCATACTTAACTGACCTGAGAGCCTTTCATGATGAGATGACTGGCTTGGTGGATGAGGAGAGCAGTGGATGTGGTTTATCTTGAGTTCAGTAAGGCTTTTGACGTTGTCTCTCATAACCTCCTCATAGGCAAACTGGTGAAGTGTGGGCTGGCTAAAAGGAACTGTGAGGTGCATCGAAAACTAGCTGAACTGCTGGTCTCAAAAGGGTTGTGATCCGTGGAACAAAGGTCATCTCAAGGCCAATCATTGTGATGTACCCCGGGGTTAATTACTGGGGCCAGTACTGTTCCTTAATGTTTTTCATTAATGATCTGAATAATTGAACAGAGTGCATGTTCAGCATGGATCCACCATTCAGGTGGATGATACAAAACTGAGGGGAGTGACTGATAAACCAGGGGGACCTTGACAGGCTGGATAACTGGAACAACATGAACTTCATGAAGTTCAGCAAAGGGAAATGCAAAGTTCTGTCCCTGGAGAAGAATAACCCATCACATAAGCCCCTACATGCTGGGGCTTGACTCCCTGGAAAGGAGCTTTTCAGAGAAGGACCTGGGGATGCTGGTGGACAAATTGACCATTAGCCAGCAAAGTGCTTCTGCAGCAAAGAAGGCCAGCAGTGTCCTGAGATGCATTAAGAGGAGCATTGTCAGCAGGTCAAGAGGGCTGATTGTTCCCCTCTACTGAGCATCAGTGAGAAAAAATCTGGAGTGCTGTGTCCAGTCCCAGTCTCCCCATACAGGAGTGAGTGCAGTGGAGGGCTACAAAGGGGATTAAGGGATTGGAGAATCCGACATAGAAAGAGAGGGTGAGAGAGCTGGGACTGTTTAGCCTGGAGTAGAGAAAGCTCAAGGGGATCATATCAATGTGTATAAATACCTGATGGGTGGGAGTAAAGAATATGGAGCCAGGGTTTTCTCAGTTGCGTCTAGTGAAAGGACAAGAGGCAACAGAACATGATGAAATACAGGAAACTCCACTTGCACATAAAAAAATATTTTTTGCTGTGTGAGGGTAGTTGAACCTTGGAAGATGTTTTCCAGAGAGTTGTGGAGCTGTCGTATTTCAAAATACTCAAACACCAGCTAGATGCAGTCCTGAATAACCTGTTCCAGTCACCCCTGCTTTGGACTGAGGAGGGTTGGGGGGTGGAAGAGGTGAGATGTCTTCCCACCTCAACTGTTATGAGATTCTGTGACTCACCAACATCATACAGCTTCTGAAGAAGATCTCAATCAGTGAATGAATGCAATGGGCACAGTTTTCCCAACACTGAAAATGATACCCTGGCTGGAGAAATAAACCAAAGCAAAAAAAGTAAAGAACTAATGAATAATAGCATAGATGAAGGTGTAAATGGTGCTTGAGAGAAATAGTCTGGAAGACAGCAGAAGCTTTAAAAGGACTCTGAGGCTATGCTGAAGATACCAAATAACTTGTAGCCCTAATCACAGAGTTTTAAAAGGGTTTTGATTAACACAAATTTGCTAAAAACACAGATTTAAGGAACACAGAGCTGATTGTATTCTTCTACTAAATGATTCTGACATGTTGAATAATTACAAGGATGACCATATATCCTGTTCTGTGAAGTGCAATTCATTTTATGTATGTTGGTTTGGTATGCCTGTTTAGAAGGTCAATGAAAGAGAAGAAACTGTAGAGAATAACTGTAAATTAAAGATAAAATCCTAGGGAAATAAAGAACTGAACTGTGAACTGTGAAGCCCACAATAAACAACAACAGGGAACGTACAAAATGGGGAGGATGAGCTTTTGGTATTTAATTCAGTATTTGTGGAAAATTTGATGTAAATGTTAAGTCAAAAGACATTAAAACATGAGATAACATTTTCACACTGAGTTAATGTTTGGCCTGTTGAGTAGGCAATTATAAAATGTTCTTCACTCTAAGGATCTTAACAGAAACAGCTGAGGACTCTTATTTTGTAGAAGAAATAGAAACCAGAAATTAATCAAACATAATTGCTATTGGCGTGTTTGATGTAATTACAGGGGAAAACATGATAAATAGTGATGAAATATATAGTTTGATTAAAACCAAAATATAACACATAGAGAGGGACCATAGATGAAGCTAAATACATGAATATGAAAATAGACATATGAAAGTAAAAATCTGTGGCAGTGGAGAGCCCAAATATAGTTCCTTTTAATTGTGGAGGGATAAATATTACCTCTGCAGTTGTGGGAAAAGAGAACCTTGCTTAGAAGAGAAAGCACATTTGTTGAATGCACAAAGAGACAAATTGCTATTGGAAATCTGTTCGGTTTTCTACTGACTTAAAGAGTAATGATCCTAGCACACACACAAGAAATATTTCAAGCAAATTGAGAGCCAGACATTGAGTGTGGACTCAAGGCAAATTTCACAAGACTTTGCACTGTGCTCTTCATATCATCACCCAGCAGTCAGCCACTACAGCAGACCTTCTGGACACCTTCGTTTGATGGAACCAGAAGAGTGGGGTGCTACAGGCTGCCCGCATCTTAAAGGATGGAGCTGTCATTTTCTTTTCATACATGCAGAGGAGCTTAGGGAGTCAAAACTGCCACTGTCTTTAGGTGCCAGTGGAGGGAGAGGGTGAGATTTCCGCTATTTGTAAATTAGGTGCATTTACTTACAGAAATTCTGGGAATTCTTTACATTGTTTAGGAGAAAAAGGGTATGAAGTATATGCTTCAGCTGCATAATGAAACACATAAGGGTCTTCTTCAAGCAACCTGTGAACCTGAAGTGTGTGAGACATAGACTTGTTGATGGAGATTCAGTCCACTAAACGTGGACTGAATATAGGCAATAGACTAAAATAATACCCATAAATGCTGTATGCAATCTAGGAGGCCATAAATGTACATAAACAACATCTGAAACTGGCCAAACTGAGTAAAATAAAGGCAAATCAGAAGTGTAGCCTGAGGCAAGCTGCTTTCTTTCATCTGTATTAGGAATGTCCTGTTAAAGGAGACTGCAGAAAGAGCTAAAGCAACCAAGGCACCATAAAACTTTGCCATATTTACATCTGTTTAAATTATGTCTCTTTGCTACAATTAAAAAAAAAAAAAAAGCCTGATTTTGTTACCACTCCTGTCAATTTTTTTTTCCCCCTAAATAAATGAGGAAAACTGTATCTAGAATAAAACTAAATACTAAATACACATTGCTCTAATGAAGGAAGCAATAAAGGGCAAAGAGGAAAATGCAAGGACATTCAGAAGAATATCTTGCATTCAGGCCTCGTATAACAGATGTAACTCTTCTGAAAAGACTGGAATTGTATCAGAGCTGAGTTCAATCCTCTGAGATTACATGAAGACAAACATTTTGGTAGATTGTTTGTGGGATGGACAAAATATTATTTCCCCTGTTCAGGAAGCTTGTAGTAAATACACACACAGATGGGAATCCACAAATACTTAATTTATAACCACCATTTCAGCTTGTACAAATGAATACTTAATTACTTGTTTATATATTTTGCATATCACCACTCAATAATATTTTATATTCTTCTTCCAAACCAAATACCTGAGTAGAATGTAAATAAGGAGGCTTTTGTCTTTCAGATAGGGAATATATATGTCATATGGACATCTAAATCCCATCACGTTGTAATGAAATTTTGAAGGAAATCAAAAGATGCTCTTTTTTCTTCTTGTTTGTTCTTTTCAGTTTCTTTCATGGCAACTTTGTTCATGCTTAGTCAAAAACTTCCCGTATGGCATCTTGGGTACTTCCCTACACATACATTTCAGTAAATGTTATGGGCTTTAGTCCAAATTTTGATTCCTGTCCCTTTTGTTGCTCAGAACAATTGACATCAAACTGAAACATGAAAGAGGCTGTAGAAAAGGTTGTTTTCCCTACATGAAGAACCACAGCAGTGTTTTACGTTTTCTATATGAATACCGTTAGTGTTCATCTCGTACTTGCACACTGCATCCTATGTTTGGATTTTACGCTACCGGAGCTGGCTAATGCTTTGTCCAATACCAAGCAATGCTGTAATCTCTGTTACTGCCCACTAGACACTTCCCCTCCCCCATAAGCTACTTAAATCCTTTTTAAGATGGGTTTTCTGTAGTCCATCTGGCATCTTCCAACCCCTATTACAATCATGTTTTGCCGTTGCCCTGCTGCGGTGCGCTGTAGCCCATGAGAGACCGTGATTTCTTACATACACACAGCAACAGAAGTCTTTGTGTTTATACTCCTCCACATGTTATCTATCATCTAATTTCAAACATGTTAATGCTAAAATAAGACTTCCAACTACTACTTCTATTTATACACTTAAAGCTTTCTCGATCCTGGCTTTATTGGCTAAAGACATTTATAAATAACATACCCCAGGCAAGGTTCTCTGATGCTTCATTTAAGAAACATTAGTAACTGTGATCTGTGGAAATTAACTGAGATAAATTGTTGCTTTTATAATACAGCTTCTTTATATCCAATTTAGGTATCAAAGACTAAAACACTGGTAATATGTCTGAACCATTTAAAGATGAGATAAGAAGCAACCATTAAAAATGAGGTTGAGTTTGCATTGTTTTAAGCCTGATCTATCTAGACTAATACCCTAAACCCAAAGTTTTTAGCCTGCAAGAATGGGGGAGCCAGGGCCATTGGTCCCTTCATCTTACTCAGTTCCCCATTGTATAAACAGCTGAACATTCCCTGACCTGGATCTTCTGACTCTCGCAGGGTCCTCCTCAGCATCACTCCTCAGATTGCTGGAGTGCAGGTTTTCCTCCACCACTACCTTGATCTCACGGCTTCATTTTGAGTAACCTACTTAAATGTCCACTCACCTCAGAATGGCTCTCCCATGCTGTTTGAAGCACATGGCGCTGAACCCAGTCTCACATTCTGAATAAGGGCCCTGAGCTACTGGTCAAAAGTGGGCAGTTTCTGCTCTGACAGTTTGATGAACCTAGTAGTTTATCTTGATGGTGAACTGAAAAATCAGTTCTCAGCAAATCCTACTAGCAGTCAAGATGTATAATGGCACTACAATCATTAGCTCTGTCTTTAATGAAGGACAAGAGTTCAAGCATAGTAGCTGTGGCATCCAAAGAGAGGTAAAGTGTTAGATTTAATGAATACTATCTTGGAAACCACTTCTGTAAATCTGGTGGTATTTTTCACATACAGTTTGAAATTAATCGTCAGGTTGCCCAGAGAGGTGGTGGATGCCCCATCCCTGGAAACATCCAAGGCCAAGTTGGTTGAGGCTCTGAGTAACCTGATCAGGTTGGAGATGTCCCTGCTCCTTGCAGGGGGGTTGGACTAGATGACCTTTGAAAGTCCCTTCCAAACCTAACAATTCTACAATTTTATGATTCTATGATCTTCTCTGGCCCAGGGAATATAGCATTCAGGACAGTTTGTTCAACATCAATTTACAAATTTTCTCTGAGATCCAGGGCAAACTAAATAGTTCAGCCTAATCCTTAGTTCTCTGTTAATGAAAAATAACAGTGTTTCAGGGCAGTTGGTTTCAGTGATGGTGAAGAATTCTGATTCTGTGGCAAGTATCTAGATAGATTAGTCTCTTTTTGCTAAGTAGTAGCAAAATTCAGAGCTTTGCAACTGAGGTCTTTGAATGAAACAGAAATGAGTGACAAGTCAGCTATTTATTTAATGTAAGTTGCGCATTGAAAAATTATGCAGAAGTTCCTTTTCTTTAAATAGAAGTGGGAACAAAGAGCAGAAGGGTAATTTCATTAGACACTTCTGTCCTGCAACCAACCATCACTCAAATAACATTACATTTTCCACAGCCTCTTTCTCTGTTGTCGAGAGGAAGATGACTGATGCCATGCCAAATTCAGAAATATCTGTCATGATCGGAAATGCTTGTGTCTCACCATCTTTCTGCTCATGATTGCTTCCTCCTCAGCTGAGACAGATGAATTGGGTCTGGTAATCACTGACTTGAACATTTCAGGATAAAAACCCGCTGGGCTGCCTTAAATCCTAGCTGATGATAGCTCATGGCATCCAGGTGGCTTTGCACTGAACAGAATGTGCACAAATTATTTCACTAAATCAGCTGTATTGTGGTCAATAGTTTCCAATTGAGGAGTCATTAAAATATCCAGGGATAGAGGAAGAGGAGTGGGTGCTGCAGTTATTTCTACAACAATTGTTTTTTTCACAACTGGGAAACTTGTAGCCAAAGGCTGTGTACTGCTCATTTAGAAAAAGCAGTGGAGCCTGAGCATCCATCTTCTCTTCCATGTTTCCTTTCTCTTCATTGCACTTTCTGCTGAGGTTGTGTAATATGAGGGAACTTCAAGGCTTCAGATACTATCCAGAAAGAAAAATATAATTCTCTGGTCATAGCTGATCACTGTTTGGCAAAATACTCTCCAAAGGGTTATCTTGCTTGTTTACACATCTTTAACCTGCAGTGTACCTTAAGTTCCTCTATAATAGCTTTAAGTTCAGATGCATTGTACTAATCAGCATTCCAGCTTTTTTTAGTTCAGAATAATTATTTTCATATAATATTTTTAATGACTATGCCAAGATATTACTCTTCGTAGTTAGTATTAAAAAGTTAATTATACAACACACAGCATCTGTTTTGTTATGTAAGTTCTCTTGCAGAACCAAATCACTGACCTTTTTCTCATTTCATCCTATTTTCAGTGCTCTTACAGCATTTGACAGTAAAACTTAGGAACTTTCTGAAAGCCAGATCAATGTTTTCTTGGTCTTTTTCACCTTAGGTTCTTACCTTCAGGAAACAAAATCCAATGAAATCAAATGATCTGAAAGAAAAATCAAAAGTGACTGAGTTTATAGTCCTATTTTCCCACATTACTTCAGATGTTATCTGTTATGTTCATACCACAAATAATCAGGAGGAAAACACTTGAAGGGTCACATAGGTCAGTAAACATCTGGCTTATGAAGTGTTGCCCTGCTGCCTGTATTATGTTGGTTAAATTACTTTAGTCAGGAGAAAGAAATATAAAGTACAGAGTATAAGTGGTAAAATTTCCCATCTTGACATATGGACAATTTGCATGTGTAATTTATATCAGCATAAATCTCAGTTTATCAAAATGAAATTCTATCCAAACATCTGAGAGAAGAAGAAACCCAGTGTACGTGTTTCCGTAGTGTATTTCCATCTTGGTGTGGTCATAGGGTCCTCTGTGCTTTCAGATGAGACCATTCAAGAGCACTTTATTCTTCTTCAAGCAAAACATATGAAGGCACTGTTTTTTTTCCTGCTACAGAAACAGTTTTAAGCTTCTCTAAATGCAGATCAGCAGTGGAACCCCACAGCTGTATGTATTCTTACAGTCATGCTCTTCTCCAAATTCTTTGTGTTTATCTCTCAAGCTTTTGCAAATATTTGAAATTCCTGGAGAAAGCCATCTTCACCTGCACCCACAGTAGATCCACTAAAAGAATATTTAATGAGAAAGTACGGTGGTGTTTGTGTTATCAGGAATGGCATGCTTAGCTTCCTTTAACTGAAGTGGCAGATAACTGCCTTTGTGATAAGTCTGTTTTCTCATTTTTTCAGTTGTTCTCTGCACAGCTTTTATGTTCTCTTGTGATGTTACTAAACATTTTGCTTGAATAAAGACTAGGCTGCTCGTTGGGTTTTTGGAAACTTTCTGTATTAAAATACAAAATTGCTTTGGGCTAGATTTTTTGTATATTTGTTTGGGGTTTTTTTTGTTGTTTTTTTTTCAATGAAAATTCCTATTGACTTCAAATAAGGGCTTCAGGGGTTAGCTGTCCAAGAAAAATGAATGTATGATCACAGGAAGAGATTTCTGACACTTTCTTTGGCTAAGGGCATTCATCACATATTTGAATGGAGTGCTGCCTAGAATGGGTCCAGGAAAATAGGTATTAGTTTATGAACTCCAGTTATTGTGCTACAAAAGTGTAATAATGTTGTCCAGTATGTTTAGGTGGCAGTCCTTTGTCCATAGGAGAGAAAACAAAAATTAGTAGACGTGATACAAACAAAAAGGATAGTCCTGCATTAACTGAAGTAATTTTTTGCAGTCACAAAATTAATTACAAGGCATCTGCCATAGACATCTAAGTCGTGTTTTGCTCCAAGATTTTTTTTTTTTTTACGTCACACAGGTTAGATCATTTTTTAAAACAACTGTAATGGTCAACCTGAAATGAATATTTCTAGAGACTTCGTTCTCACACCGTAGGTAAAGAAGCATCCCCAGCAAGCCATTACGGTCTGTGATCATCCCATGTATCCTTCCAAAAAGAAAAATCCCTACTGATCCAGTGTAGGTCTTGGGCAATTAGGCAGTAGATATTTATCACAAGAGGCAGTAATATCCTCAATAAGTCATCATCTGGTGTTTGTTAGGTAGGTTAGCTTCCAGTGTAGCCAGTTGCTGTCTGATCTAACCACTTCTCATCCTACATTCCAAGTAAGTCACCTCTTCTGTGCTTATCTGGCCACTTTCTCAGTTTTCACACAGTGAGACACACTCATAAAACTGTCCTGAACACCTCCTTCACATCCTTCAACTATTCCAAACAGGTGTGGTGATACATCAGAATTTCATCACTCTTGGCCATGGTGGATTTGCTCTGTACTTCCTAGAGTATATTTTTTTTTTAAACTCTTCCCTGGAATGCTGCAGGTGGCTGCTGCATGCCAGCAGCCAGCAGGGCCTCTCCCTACCTGTGAAGAGGAAAGGCCAAAACCCAAATCAGCCTTCTGCTCTCCACTGCTTGGAGCTGTCAGCACTGCAGACAGTCAGGCCTCTGCTCCACGTGAAGGAGGGGCGTGCGATGTTAGCAGGCTTGGTGTTTTTAATCTGCCCTTCAAGACTCCTGCATGGCTATGTGTTTTGGTTGCATCAGTTCAATCAGTATCTCCAGATGGTTCTCAGTGCCATTATTTGCACTCTGCAAGTGACTGGTCTGGACGACAGCTTCCATGTGGTACGTTTGGTACGCTTAAGTTGTCCTCTTCAGTATCATCTGCTCTTACATTAACGTTCACAGCGACAAATACTCAGCTTTATGGTTTTTTCTTTTACTTCATGTGTGTTAAAAGCTGTGATCAGGCTTGAAAAGAAGGAAGCCTTGAGGCTCGAGTGGAGACAGCCATTTTCTATATGTTTGGAGGCCTCTTCTGTTCCCATTTACGGTCGCTGCAGCCATGTTTGCGTGTCGTTGCAGATTCAGCAAACCATGCTCATCCCAAAGGTGATTCTGCACACTGTGCCAACTGTCCACAACACATAGATCAGCAAGCCCAGCATTGCTGGCCCACTGATAAGCCAACATTTCTGGAACCAGCTGGAACTAATTTAAGTCTCATTTCTGACCCCGGTGTTACTAAAGATCTGGGCCTGCCTTAATGCTTTTAAAAAAGCATTTTGTGAAGAGTGGATGGCATTAACAGAATTACTGTAGGACATCTGAAGACACACTGTCATCCTGACTGATGTTATTACACATGATCCACTTCAGGCTGATTTTAACAATTGCTATGAGGATCAGAAGGTTTGTTTCTAAGCTTAGATCTTGCACAATGTATGAATTTTGTGCTATTTAAATTTAAAATTAAAACATTAAAATATATATCACTATTCCAGGTTGGACTCTGAAACCTATCTGTAGGCACTTAAATAAATGGCCAGGTTTTTAGATAATTAAATTCCCATCAAGTTCAATAGAAGACATGGAGTGAGGAACGTGCAGCGACTTCAAGACAGAAAATATAAAGAAATTTTTAACCAGTATTGTATCAACCTAAGGCATGAATGCAATCAACCTATGCAGAAAGAAGATGCAGAAAATGTACTCTTAACATGGATTCTGCTAATTAAGGAGCTCCCCGTTCATCTGTCCACTAGTTGGCAGGCATAGCAACACAATCCGCTGTCCTGTGAATGCATCCCTGGCTGCTGCTGAATCTCTCTCTCTGCTAAGACATCCTAGCAACTGTGCACCAGCACTGCACCCTGCAAATGCATAAGCGTTAATAGGATCAATCAAACCTACAGGGGAGTTTTCCAGTGGCTGGTGCATAAAGCATTTCACTGGAAGACAGTGAAACACCTGGTGAACCAGGATGTCAAGGTTAAGTGTGAATGTTTTTGCAGGACTGGGTTTTTTTTAGAAAAAAAAAAAAAAAAAAAGAACTAGAAATCACATTCTTGAATGTGTAGCATAGAGATTTTTTCCTTCCCTTCAAGATACTGTTCCTGAGGATTATTCCATTGTGCAAGTGCCTGCAGTCGATGCTCAGAATATTCTCACTCTCCTGATGGATTAAATGAGTCACTTCAAATTTAGGGGCAATAGGACTTAATTTTTCAGATCAGGTTTACAGTGTGTTTAGTATTGCTGTTTTGATGGTGGCCAGTCCAAAATATCAGCAGGGATTGAACTAGCTGTAAGGTAGAATTATACATTTATTTTTTTCAGATACTGTTTTTTTCAGGAAAATACCATTGCTTATCAACAATCAAAGCTGACTTAAAAGACAAGGTGGATTTCTTTTCGTTTTTCATTTTGCTTTCTACCTTTGCATCTCCATATAACAACCCTGTAATATTTATTTTGGAGCAAACTTGTTCAGTCAGCAAACCAAGAAATGAGTCACTCGGCTCCCATTTCACATAAACCTTTGACTCCATGTATACACAGATCCGCAATTTCATTTTCTGTCTTGTGTGAATTACCTGATATATTAACATGCTTTCCTAGTCTTCTTCTGCTCTTTCACTTTTCTATAGCTGCTGGAGAGACTTTTGTTGGAGCTTTTTTTTGTACTGAAGCAAAACCCCGTCAACAGAGCGCAAAAGCATGTTTAATGGCCTGTAGCTGGCTGCAGATGCCCACATTTCTGAATAGTACTCAGCATCAGAAAACTGAACGTACTATTAATTAAAGCTTTCTTTTCAAATGATGCCAAAATAGAATATTTTCTAGAAAGCCTGCACTTCTTCCCCAACATGAAGTAAGATGAAAGACATTTACTTTGTGATTTCATTTGCATTCTCTGAAGTGACTCTGTGAAACGTCCTTTGCTAATAAAGAAAGTACTTGTTGCTGAAAACCTAAAACAAAGTATTACTTGTCAGGCTCTATACAGTGTATCTGCAAATGTGAGTCTCTCATGCAAAAAATTAGTGATGGTGTAAAATAGGACATGTAAGGTCACACACTTACTGGGTAGAAGATCCTAAAAGGGAAATTTTTTCCAACCATATTCAGTCATCTGCACTGATGACTAAAATCAGTTTAAAATCAGACTAAAATAAAATGTTTATTTTAAGTTTATTATACAATAATATGTTAAGATTTATATTTGGTATGTGGTAGAGGTGTACTCAGTACTGAATTGAGGTAAAGTGATTGAATTTTTTTTTCAGAGTTACAAAAAAACTTTTTCAAGGTTTACAAGACAGCACTGAGTTTTACGGTACTTCGTTTTGTCCCCCTGCACCCCTGTAATGCTGCATGAAGATTCTTTTTACATTTTATTTCCTTTTATACATATATATATGTATTTCAATGAGAAAGGGAAAAGAGTGTTTTAAATAAAGTGTAAATGGTCAGTGAAATATATAGGCATTGCTTATTGTCAGAGTGAGCCAGAGCTTAGGGTTACAGAAGTGACATCTGAGTTGTATGGAAGGGGTGCTTGTCCCAGTTGGCCAAATTGGGAAACAAGCTGGTAAGTGTCTTCCCCCTCACTTCCAGGCCACATACTGTGTTTTCATTTCCAGAAGCACAAAGCTGAAAGGAGAATAGGAAATGTGGTCTCAGCCTACCCAGGGTTAGGATGTGACTGCATCATGTGCCTGGACCCGCCAGCTGGGGAGACCACGCATGATGACAGGCATGTACCTAGGACTCCAGAAGCAGTTCAGGGCAAGAGGAAACACACTGTTGTGCTCCGCTCGGAAAACCCCTTCCAACTCCCCTGCAGTTCAGAAAAAGGGTAAACACCTCTGTGCAGCATCCCAAAGATATGCTGGCTGGCATTTTGGAAAAGCTTTCTCCAGCATTAATCTGTATCTGCCTGCTCTTGCCTGCCTGCTTGAGGAGAATACATAACGAGTCAGCGGGATCTGTGTCTCTGCTCTTACTGTTGTGAAGAGTGCTAAAAAACATATGGATACCTGGTACCCCTCTGTCCTCATTAAGCTACTGTGTACAAGCACTTCCAGGGTACTGGGGGAATACTTTTCTGCCCAGTATTCTGTTATACGTCTGACTTTAAATTATTAAGTCCTGTTGTCCTTGCTCAAGGACTTTTATAAGCTGTAGGAGAATGCTGCTGCTAAACTTTAAAATCCTTTAAAAACCTGAGTTTTTCTGGGAGCAGTCAAATTAACAAAGCTTGATTTGGGAAGGGTTGTGCAAGTGCATCTTCTGGGGTCTAACAGACTCCAAGATTTTTCTGTGGTAGGGTTATTCATAACGGAGCTCTCCCATTTCTACTGTAGATTTACTAATGCTTAAAAAGTTCACATCCATCCTTGGCCTTACTGGAAAAATATTTCCACTGGGACAATGGTGAAACACTGGAATATGTTGCCCAGAGAAGCTGTAGAGTGTCATTCCACAGAGATGTTGCGCTCTTGATGGATAAGTTCCTGAGCAAGCTTAGTTGGCCCATTTTGAGGAAGAAGTTTGACCAGGTGACCTCCAAGGGTCTTTCCCAACCTAAATTATTCCATATTTCTACATAAACAGTGGAGTTTGGTTAATACATTCCCATCTATTTTTGTGGCACTACTATGCTGCACCTATATGCCATTGAATTTGGTTGAAATTGGCAAAATGAAATCAAAGGTTATAAGAAAATTATATACATCATAATCACATCACCCTTATTTCCTTGCAAAGATAGTCTGCACATGAAGAGAAATAAAAGCGGTTTTGTCTCAATTAGAGGTTCCTAAATTGCTGAGGTACAAAATGCTGTAACTTACAGATACATTTTTTTAAAAGTGTATTACTTTGTATCAGGCTTTGAATGAGATTTTGTTTCTATACAGATTTTTAATTACCAGATTAATTAATCTAGCATCTATATTAATATATTAGTCTGTATTAGTTCTTAGAGTGACCAAAAAATCACATTCTCAGGCAAGTTCTGACTTCTGCAACACTGACATAAATTGCTGAATTAATATGAAACTAAACTTGTGATTGTTCTACCTTGAGCTGTTAATAGCATCCAATATGATACTTGTCTCCCTGCCAGCAATTGCAAGGTGGATGGTAAGGATGCAGAGAAACCGTCATTTGGCCAGTTAAGCACCTTTAATGTTGCTTTTGCCCCACCCCTGGCACAGAGTTTCTGAACTCTGATGGCCAGGCTCCAAATCCTTCTCAGACTTCTAGGCCGTATGAAGTATATTGCAAACAGAAATATTTATGTAGTGTCTTCCAGCATTGCTTAAGGTAACTCGGATTACCATAAGAAGGAGACTACTGTTGCTCATTTTCACTGTGTTTCTATGCCTGTGCTAGATGACAGCCCTCCCCCTGTTTTGGCAGTCGGCATGATTTTCATGCTCAGATGCCAGCCTCATATATATAATATATAATAATCTGTTTCCACTAAAGCAAGCAATATTTATCCAGCATTTATGATGGTAGGTAGGTGTCGGGTTTTATATCTGGCTCTGCCTCTGTGTTTGGGAAAAACAAGTCACTGCTATACAGCAGGATGTATTAAGCTCTTAAATACGTCTACCTTTCTGGAGCGTCTTCTGATTAGCACAAACTAGGGAGGAAGGTTAGGAAACAAAAGTATTCAGTTCCAGTTGACTAAGTTGGTTGGGAAAAATGGTAATTTTTTAAATAAGAGAGATTCATTGGCCTGAGCTATGGCTGAAGGGCCCTTTGAAAGGGTTCCTTGCTACACCAAAATTCCTGGGAAACTTGTTCCTTGGTGCCTATGCAACACACCACCACAGTGTCCTTCAGCTCCAGGTACAGCTGGTTAGAGGGCCACTGACTGGCTGCCTATGATGAAGGAAGTCCCAGAGCAGATGTGTGGGAGGCAAGAGGCGAGTGAGCAAGTCTTGTACTCAAAGCAAGTCTCAAAAGTACTCAAAGCAAAGTACTCAAAGTCTTCCTATTTGCAAAGGCCAAACAGTAGTGCTGTGTAGAAATTCCCTTGAATAGTTGTAGAGGTTCCACCCATATGTATGAGGAATGCAACGCTGTCTTCTGTCTCTGGCCAGAGAAGCAGTTTTATAGCTCTGTGAAAATCCCTGTTGTAGCTAAGCTGACTGCCTGCAGCTGCTTTGGGTGGTTAGAAAAAAACATAGGTAATTCTACTTTATACTGTACAGAGTAGGCTACTTTAAGTTTTATCTTTTATAAAGAGTAAATAATAACATTCTCATTTCTTCACAGCAAGTTTAAAATCTATAAGGACAAATAATAAAAATCAGTACTTTGGGGTTTGTATAATGCCTAGTTTGTCCATGACTAAGGTTCTCTATGATGACACAAACCATTATGGTAATACTGTTTTCTCCTTTACTTAAGGATTCACTCAGAGATATTATGTTTCATTAAAATATATGATGGGTAAACATGTTGCTTGCCAGCTTTAGGATAAATTTGCTAGCAAATAAACATGCTATAAGAAAAGAAGTATTCTGCAAAGGAAAATTCTTTCCCACTTACCTTCCCCCGTGCTTGAAAACCCTATCCTTGATCTACTGCTCTTCCCTAGATCAAAAAAGAACCCACAAAACAAACCAAAAACCAGTGTCATGGAACAAAAAAAACCCCTATTAGTTAAAGAAGTTGAAAATGCAAGTCCAAAGTAGGTCAACTGACTCAACTTCTAAGGTCAGGGAAAGCTTCAGTCATACTTTTTGTTCCTTTGCTAGGGAAATTATTACACAGCAGTGTCTTGGGGCTGTGCATTTGCCGGTGCTGCCAAGACAAGTCATTTCTGTGTGTGCTGTGAGCAGCATTCCTTCTCTATCATATGACTACGAGATGGACATAATGCATCGCAGTTAACAGCACTGACTCACCCTGTAGCGTACGCCAACACTTAATGTCATTCATGCTTAGTAAAACTGTAGGGTTCTGCTTTTCCACCCACTTTTTGTTATTTATCTTGAAACCTATCACAGCACCAGAAAAGTTATGGCAGCTTAATATAAAATGCTTATTCTATATTCTCCATTCAAATTTTTTTTTATGTATTGGGAGTATACCTGAGAAAAAGTTCTCTGAACAGCCTCATGTAGATGGCCAGCATATAGCTGAATGACTCTGGCATGCTTTTCAGAGAAATAAGTATCATCTGATATTCTGAGTATCTAGTTGGGGTTTTTTTTGACGCAAAGTTCAGTTGGAAATCACAGATTCATGCAAAAATCCCGCAAAAATCCTCCAACTCAGATCAGCAAACTGACCCACTTCTGATCCCCTCAGTTTAGACCCACCTTTAAATTTTATACACTAGCTGCCATGCTCCCTTTGAATGACTGATGTGAAGAGAACCTGATAAATATTGCAGGTACAAACCTTATTAAAAAAATATTAAATCAAACATTAAATCCCTGCAATGTTGTCAACCCAAACGCAACAGCAGCAGTGTGCTAGCTAATGAGAAACTCAAAGTGGATGCACCTTAGTCCCAGCTCCGAGATGTGCTGGAAGAAGACAAATGCCAACTCTTAATGCCACCTCCTAATGCCACGTTGTGTTTTGCCCTACACACGTGTCCAGAAGGATTTCACTCACTTGCCATTTTGAGCAGTAAGCAGCTGTAATTCCCGCTCTCTCCCTTCCAAGTAAAAGCAAAGGAGATCAAATGGACTTCACAGAGCAGTGAGGTAGGCTGGGACTGCGATGGCTTTCTTCACGCTGTGCTACCAGCACGCCTGAACGTCCACAGGAACCCCAGCAGTAAAACCCTGAAAATTGTAGCAGAATGTGCAATTCTCATGAACTGTGCTACTCGCATGAGAATATAATATCTAGTGAAATTAGAGGTGCTGTTCTGCATTTGGACTTTGTTGCAGAACAAGAGTGGAGTCAAAATAATGGATTTTGCTCCTGTGTTCAGTTCCTGAAGTCTCCTGTCCCAGCAAGGGTGCTTGAAATCCCTGAAATCTGGTGCTCTCTGCTTTCTCTCAAATGGAACAAAATTATCATTCAGAAATATCTGTAGCAGTTCCAGGAATAAATCGTCTCTCTCATTGATTTAGCAATACCAAGGCAGTAGAAAATTCTCAGTTATATATAGAGGGAATTGTCCCAGTTTTCATTGTAGCAATGGAACAACTGAAATAGGCAGTTCCAGTAAGGCAGCAGTCTACGAAAAACACTGTAATTGTACTTTCACTGTGATTGTGTTCTATTCCTTCTCCTTTTTCCAGCTAAAAATGTAATACTTTTCAGTAATATTGTTATTCCAGTAAAATTAGTAAATTGCCTTCTCTGTGTAGTATCAGTGTGATTAGCAGATACCATACACAGATGCATGATCTCCTTGCTCAAGGAACCTTTTTTAGGGTAATATGGAGTGTGAATACAGACGGGACACTGAGTGGGGGAGTCACACATTTGTGCCTGGGTTTACTTCAATAATTATCTTTTTTCTTTTTTTTCAAAAAAAAAAAAAAAACTGAAAAACTTTAAACAGCTAAGGATTTTTCATTTCTGGCTTTTAAGATATACAGAGGATTCAGACAGTATATATGATTGTTACAGAATATTCCCACAAGAAACAGGACAACGTTGCTCTAAAGCCTTCTATGTTTATCATATTTGTTTTAAACTCTCCTGTGAAATCTATCAGAAGAAAAGGAAGAGTTTGATCAGTCAAACACAGTGAAAAGTGATATCTGCCCTCTGTGGGTAGAAGCACATTTTCAGCTAAAACAAACCTGTCTTTTACTTTTTGTTTGATGCAGAGAGAAGGAGTGCTCTTCTGATTAGGACAGAGTACTAGAAATCAGGAAAAATACTCTTCATGGCTCTGACAGGCACTGCTCTGCCTGAATAGTTCACTAAACATTTATGTGCTTCAGTTTTATTATTTGTAAAACAATTCTTATTTATTTCAGAAGGATATACTGAGACTAAATAAACTAGTTTTTGAAAAAGTGTATTTAGATCCACAGTAAAAATATTATAAGTTTAGGATACGTTGTCTGTTTAGAAAAATAAGTTCAAATAAAAAGGAAGGAGGAAAAGTTTTTAAAGGGAGCTTTTAAATGTTTGTAAGATCTTTTTCCTTATTCCTGGCTTAATTTTAACAGTAAAGTCTGGTAATAAAAAACAAAGCACAGTGTTGCAGTAGGAAGGAATGACACATGCTCTTTCCTCCCTCCTCCCACCCTTACAGTTGGTATTGCTGACAGGCACCTTGGGGTTTCAGAACAGAAATTATTTGGAACCCTCAATATTGCACCAAGATCATACTTGGCACTTGCTTTTCAGCTGTTCTCATACAACAGGACCCTCTTCCAATGCCATTTGAAGACCCACAGTCAACAACTGCATGTGCAGTCCATGTTTGGGTTATGTCCTGTCATTGCTCTTTGCAAACAAGGACAGAGGAGAAAGCAGGAAGGAGAACTCCTAGAGCTGTTTCGCAAGGATTTGGATGCCTGGGGCAGTGAATGCTGTTGTGTATCTGAGACACAAACTGTCCTGGGGAGATTTGAGACCCATTCAGATGGTCTAGAGTGTAGGATGTTGGGCTTCCCCTGACTAAATGGTATCTGAGCTAAATAATTTAGCTCTTTGCCTTAGGCTTCATGTCCTGACTATTACCATGAGTGTATTGAAAGGATCCTCAGCCCCTTTCCAGCTCTCACATAAGGCACCAGATATACACGTCTGCTCTATATACACATTCAGATTTATATTCAGGTCTCCCATTTCAAGGCTTTCTTTTTATTCAGACTTCTTCAACTTGATGGGCGCTCCACGTGAGTCATCTGTGTTGCATTCACCTTATTACCATCAGGGCCAAATGCAAGATGGCACCAGGCATACAGGAGATAGAAGACTGTGTGCAAAGAAATCACCATACTGGAAAGAAACCCTTGAAATCAAGCGGTTCAATTATGTCCCCGTGGGCTGATGCTCTAGATACATTCACAGAAGAGAAAAAAAAAAACAACTTTGTTCCACCTCAGACTTGTTGGGACCAGACTAGAACTACTCAAGTAAGTAACTACTTGTCCCTGCAAGAAAAAGCATCATGTTTTGCAGACTAGTAATTTTTTGTAGACTCATTTTTGACTTGTACAAATAAATATACTCAAGCTATTATCTTAAAGCAGAAAAAAAAAAGCATCACCACAAATATTTCTGTGTTAGCTTTAGATATTTTTTGTTCCACTTATTATTAGGAGTCCATATTAATATTTTGGGGAAAAGCTACATTGTAGCTACTGACTTAATATCTGAACTAGCTAATAGCTTAATAGCTGAACTAGATGGGAAATGCCCAGGTGATCTGACCCAACTTTTGTAACTATGGCTGAGATCGTCTGTGGCACTGACAGCTAGATGTACCCACCAAGAGCTGAAGCTCTCCTCACTTAGCCAGTGACTGTTACTGCTGCCTGAAGAGTCTTTTATTCTTTACTCGCATGTTAATTCCAGTCTAAATTCTTAACTAGTCATCTTGAATCACAACACTGGGGTCTCACACAGATGACCTAGTAAAGAAAGGGGCAAAGAAGTAGGCGGATCTGAAAACCATGCCAAGGTCTCTCCTGTCATGTCAGATCAACTGATGTTATCACAGATTTAACATACATCTATCTGATTCCCATTTGTCACCATAGGATTAGCAGAATATAGAGTTGCAATATGAGCAACGTCATTGCATTTACAGATAATCTGAGCCACTTGATGCTACTGAGTATCTCCTACAGATTTATACACTGTCTAAAATTATAGATATCACTACTTACGTTATTCAATATACCTGCATACCTAAAATTATATAGATGTACACACAGTGTTGTTCCGCTGCAAAGTGGGAAGGAGCATAATTCCTGCTTGGGTCTGCTCAGCGATTAATAGGTTACAGTAACACATTCTGCATAAGACAGGCCAAAGTACTTCATCCAACAATTTATGCACAAAGCACCTAATGCCTGTCTGAGTTGGCGTGGGTTTTCAAGGAAGACCCAGTTCTGACTTTAGCCCTCCCTAGACAAGTCATTTTAGCAATTAATTAACCTGAGCAGTCATAATTTGTGTTATGTTTCTAATGAGCATTTGTTTAAAGTCTGTTTACATGCCATGGAGCTCATGCCTTTTGGTTTGCTGCCTACTTGAGCTTATTTTTCCTGAATTAGAAACTATGTTCAATCAAAAAAATGCTTTACAGCACAGGAGCTGTTAGACTGCGTGCAATTCACCTCACAGCCTTCTTAATGGCATTTGCTACAAAAGCATGAAGAATTAGGGGCTGCTTTCTCTGTGCAAACCTGGGGAAAGCAGACATAGCTGGGGGGTTGGAGGCTGCCCTCAGCTGAAGGAATGGGGACCTGCTGCCAGGGAAGACCCTAGACATGCTGCTCACCAAACACCTGGGGCTCCCTTTGGCCCAAACACATGAGTTTTGCACCAAAAAACAAGACAGGAGGGTCTGAGGCATGCATATGTCTCACCACAGTATGGAGTCCATACCTCGTCAAGAGGCGTATCTGGGCCTAGAAGCTCAGAAACACTACAGCAGTGTAGACATACTCTAGGCTACTGAAACACATTTGATGGGGATGAGATGCTGCCCTATGTTGTACTGGTTCCACTCAGCTAGCACTCAGAGGAGCGCAAGCAGCCATGCTACATCTTCCTCCCCAATTCATGCAGCAGGACTTGGAGATTATTATTCCTTTGGCCAAATATGAACAGAAGTGTGGAAATGATAACTTTTCATATATTCTTAATGTTACTAAATACCTTCTTGCCTACTCTGTATGTGCTCTGTTTATATATAAATAGAATAGCTGTAATAGCAGGGTACAACCCAAGGTTTATTTGAGGGCAAGGTTTAGGAAAGCATGCCTCTTTTTGGAAAGCATGCCTTTTTTTCCTCTGGGTAAGGAGGAGCACTGTAATAGTCAAAAATTACCAGAGATAAAACATCTTGTCTCATTTACCTAGAGCCTAACTCCTCTGTACTTTTAAAGTCTAAAACACAAAGCACACTCTATTGCAGGTAAATTCTGTAGCTTGGCTGTCATATGTTTTTCCTATATTTTGTGTAGCTCAAATGTATTTTTCAAAGGAAAAATGCCTCGTAAAAAATGCCTTTCTATATCTGTAGGTGACTTGTGTGGAATTGTTTAACCTAAATTGCCCTCTAGATAATTTTGACAATGGGAAAGGTTACCTGCACTATTTAGAGAAGTTGGGTCTGTGATTAGAGAATGAAAAGTTCGGTGTAATTAGAGAGATATTAAGCCACACTATGCAATAGATTAAGAGTTCTGACAATAAGCTAGAGGTATCCCTAGCCCTATTTTTATTCACTGACAAATATTATGTAGGTGTGGAAATCAGATATACATATCAGAAAACTATTAGCCAAATTTTGGTATCAGTTGTACCATTGCAATTTCATGGTTCAAAGACTTTGGTTACATTGCTTGTGTTTCTCCTCAACTTATTCTGCACTATACTCCTCTGAACAGTATCAATGATGCATTTTCAAGTCAAATGAAACATTCTTAAGCTCACAAGACTTTTTCCTTCTTGAGAAAAGAATTCAATAATGAATAAAAAACATAATCTTCTGAGGCTTGGTTTGTTTGTTATCTTTCTTAGACTGGAAAAGCCAATTAAATAAAAAAAGAACTGTGGGAACTTAAGGATATTATACAAAAATAATTTAGTACTTTATGACATACTTAGAGTTGCAAATGACCATTGATGAGTCATCCATGTGTTGGTATTGTGGCAAATTTGATTTAATCTTTCTGAAGCTATCCCCGATAAGAAGACATCTGCTTCTCTTCACTGCTCTGACGTTTTGTCTTGAATATATCCATTCATGGCAGACATTTACAGTTTGCTATCACTGTAATAGTCACTGGGAATTCAAAGGAATGTCCTTGCTTGCCCAAAAGGCAGAATTTAGCAAAGAGCTACAAGACAGATCAGAATTAACCATTCATTTTAGCCCTTTGAATTCAGTGGGCTGAGTTTGAAGTAAAGGATATACAGATTGATCTTTCTTAACTCCTTTTCTATTTCTATGGCTATATCAAAACCCAATATTTTTTAAACCGTTCAGACATAAAAGCAGAGGACTCCACATAAACTTTGAAAAAAGAGATGCAGATGCAGGGAAAAGTGAGCTTAAGAATGGTGAAAGAGCAACAGCCCTCAGAAAGGTGTGCATCAAGGAGAGTATCTCTTCCCTCATCAAGGAGGTGACATCTCCTGAGAAACAGATTGGGAGAAGAGGCCTTGTAGAATAAGAAAATAACCATTACAGCAGTACATGAAACATTCAGGACACTGAATTGCTGGCTTTTTTACTGAATTGAGATAGAAAAAGGGCTCTTCCCATTACCCTGATTTTGTTCTCATCTTACTCACAGAATAATTTGAGGAATAACTCAGTAACTTGAATGGCCTGCCCTTGAATGACATTGTTTCCTATACAAGGAACTTAAAAAGATGTTTTTTCTTCTATTTAAAAATTAATGTGACCAGTTGGTGGTCCTCCACCCTACGCCATTCTACCTGATAATCAGTAGCCATGATTCCCTATCACTGTTTTTCTGATGGCAAAACCCTGGTATAGGAAATCACTACTAGCATTAAAAAATAGATTGCACTGGGCTACCATCAATACAGTTCTGAGGAGTAGCAACATCTGTCACTGCTTTTTACTTTTACAGTATCCAAATCTCCACTTGAAACTCACTGAAAGGACTTTAAGAAAAGAGATATCAAATAAAAAATCTTGTACTGACCAAAAATATTATTAAATGGAATTTTGGGCTCAGGGCTCAAGCTGAGGTGGACAACATTTCCTTTGCCATAAATGAAAGCAGCTAGAGTCTAGTCTTGCTTCTACTGAAGTCATGAAGTCACAGAGTTCATCATACGAAACAGGGAGAGAGAAATTCACTTTGTTTAATAGTTGTCATTTTAGTTCTTTATGTTTCTGTTTCCTTAGAGACCTTGTGTAGTTGTAGATAGGCTACATTTTCTGATAAACACACCTCATTGTACTTTCTTTGCTAGGGTTGCTTTTGCAGGTTGTGGTTTAAAAAGTGCGTATAAGTTCCTTCATCTTTTATTTTCTCATATATGCTCATAGAAACAATAGGGTTGCTGCAATATCATATGCAGGATAAAAACAATAAAACTCTGACTTGAGATGTTCCTCACTAGTTATCTTGTCTAAATAAATGTGTTGGCTATAATTATAACATCAAAACAATAATATCTGGAAACAAAATAAACTATGTACGCTCAACCTCTCCCAAATTTTGATCTTATTGTCACAAGTATTATGCACCATGTTCTTTTTCTCCGTTACCGTATCCATGAGATTTCATATCCAGCAGACATTGTCAAACAAACATGGTATCTCTACTACTTCTTATGTGCTAGGACAAGATAACAAGGTTGGTAGCTTTGGTCTGGTACGTTGTGGTGACAACTTGCAAGATTTATCTTTCTAGGCTGTCTGTATGAACCTATTATGAGATCATTTCAAAATCTTCAATTAATTTAATCTCACAGAACCTCTGTGAAGCGGGAAGCTGTTATCATTATCTCTTTATGTGTTTGGGAAATAAGCATCACAAAGAATAAGACCTAGATTATTAAAGCTATTAAAATGTCTCTGCACTCAGGAGCACATAAGATGTCACTGGTTTAGATGCCTAAGTCTTCCTGAAGTCACAGGCCTCAACAACTACAGCACCCATCCAATTCAAAGCAGAGGTTGGGCCACCAGCAAACCCAGGAATGATCCATAGTTGCCAAATTATTGAATCTTAAGTCCATCCTTCTGTGTCTGGTTTTGACTGGAAAATATAGACCTGAATAGTCTGTTCAGACAAGTTTTCTAAAGAAGAAAATGTTGCCATCCTTCTGGGAAATGTTGTGGATCTGGTGAATGTTTCTTTTGTCATTGTTGAAACTAGTTTTGTGTAATAATTCCCAAAGAGCTCTTACTCTACAGCATGTCAGCTACATTACTGCAGGACAGTAGGTACTGGCACCTGCTCAGAAAGCCAAATTGTTCTGCAGCAGGTCTTTCTTTAGGTCTTTCTTCATTAATAAGCCTCAGAAGGCCACATGAAAGTTCACTGTGATGTCCTGTTTACATGCAGTAGCAACCTCAGACTAAAGTGATTGTTAAAAAGGGTGCAAAATAGGAAAATAAAACAGCATCGGTGTCAGTTTGTTTTATTTCAATAATTGTCACCATGGAAACAAAGTCGCTGACTTATTTCTTTTCATATATATAGGTAAACATCAGGTTTTCCAATTTTCATACATACCTTTTTTCATACCAACAATTTACCTTACAGGATGTCCATAACGTACTATCTTATTGGAACTTACTTTTTTTCCCCTAAAGGGCTATTTTTATTTATATTTTTGACAATTTCTTCAGCAAGGAGACAATGAAAACTCATTGCCATTATAATACTGGACCACTTCTATTTTCACTACATCTAACAGCAGTATGATTGGATGTACTTCAACAGCCGCTTCTGACTCATCAGATTAATTTCAGATTACTTTATTCTGCATCTTTTTCAAATATTGGTCAGTGCTACTATGCAAAAGAACATCTTCCTAATGACAAGCTAGCTGCTATTGAGTGGACATCTTCTGCTTCCAGTGGAGGAGGCCTTTTCTTTTACCTCCCCAACAAGACACTCTTTAAACAACTTATTACTACCGACCTGGCTTGTGTAATACCATTTAGAACCTATGGATACGTTCTTTGCTTGTTGTATTTGCATTATTCACATTGATTCATATGCATTTAGATAAGCCATAGGTGTCATGAACCCACAGATAAATGGTTTTAACCAGCTGTCACACAGAGTGTGCATATATAAGCACAACATGTGCATACTTGTACGAGGAAGAGGTAATGGAGTTTGCAAGGAATACTGCAAAAGCATCAGGTTGGAGTGCCGTTTCTCCTTTTAATATTGAGAACACATTATCGCCCTCTCCCTAACTCTCTTGAGCATTGACTGTGTATAGTGTGTGTGTGCCATGTACTGTGGCCTCACGGATAACCACAAACGTGTGTGGGAAGAGAAACAAATCATGTATGGAAATGTTGAAAAGTAAAAGAATTTAATATTTGCTATATTATGGCCTCTGAGACTATGCCCTGTGCTTGTCTAATCTCAGTAACAGTTAAATAATCTAGCACATTAGCTGCATGTCTTGGGCCAAATGCACTGCTAGAGTAACTCCAGTGATGTAATACACATATTTTCCTCTCTTTTAAGCAATGTAAATCCATATAATACCATTGAATTTAATGGCATTCCTCCAAGACTAAATAGATATAACTATGAACAGAAATATCTGACTGAATCAAGCTGTTCAGAAAGAAATCAAAGACATGCCAGAGAGAAAGTGCCTTTTATTTTATTGTTTTGTGACAAATCTGACTGCTCTGGCTTTCACAGGCATTTTAAGTCAAATTCATCTACATCACTGTTCATAGCAGTCAATATAAGCATTTTAACTGACTTAGGAATTGAGTGTTGTCTAGGTCACTTCATGTGGAGATATGTTGGCTTTTTTCTTCTTTTTTTTTCAGAAAGAATTACGGCTAAACTTTGGCTGCTATTATTTCTGCAATCTACTAGACAAATGTGGTTACAATTTCCTAACTCCCATTGCCCAAATTTATTTAAATTGCTTCATAAACGGAATTTAAACATGCTTTAGCCTGTGCTTGTGATAGATTAAACTTTTCCTTTAATACACTTCCAAAACCTCTGTTCCAGCTGAGGGCATTGACCTTCCAAATAAATAAAACATGTTTTGTTTCCGTGCTCTGTATCTGTCTCAATGGCCTGTAATCTTTCAAACTTTCCTTCCCTTCCCCCTCCTTCTCGTGGGTTCTGCTGCCATTTCCCACTGATCATACTGATATGCAGGCTTCCTTATTGGGTAGCGTTGGGCAAGTTTAACCGCTGCTGTCCACTGAAGGAAGATTTCTCTAGTGACATCCACCAGTTTTTACAGCAGCAGCCTGGGGAGTCTGAACTCAGCAGTCAACAGCTTGTGGGATTAAACAGGAAGAGGAAAAATAATAATTAAAAAAAAACACCAACAACCACTTCAGTCTTAATAAATTCCAACGATTTTTGTTATGTCGAATCACTGGGATATAAAGTTAGAGGGCTTTCTCTTCCTCATATTCTACCTTTTAACGTTTCAATGTGCAGTCCAGATTTTATTTTTCAACTTTAAAACACTTTTGAAGCTTATTAGATATTTATATCTTTCAATCAGTCAGGGATACAGTATGGGAGGGTCACCATCACATAAATGATGGTGACTCTCCAGTACCAAGCAGAGCTCATCTGTAGCATCTTGGCTGCATAGCGTGCCTGCATAGACCAAAAATCCATTGAGAATACAGACTGTAAAAATAGTGCCACTTTACTTCATATAATCAATTCCTAATCTATTTAGACTTATCTTTGTTTATTACAATAGCAAAAATTAATACATACTATATTAGTAGTAATATCTAGACATTATTATCATAGTTCACTAATAGTCCCAGATTGATAGGACCAGTGGTGGTGGTTGCATGATAAGTTTTCTAAAGTAAACCCACCCTAAATAGCGCATTGTATTCCAGGAGACTGCATGAGGAACTCAGAGTATTCTACATCCCACCTCAGAAGCAAAGAGATTAGCCAAATTTTAACTGTAGGAGTTAGTTTGGTTCAGAAAGAGTTTTTCTTTCTATGTCAAGGGAGTTTGCAAACGGAAAGTTAAAGTAAACTAAATTAAAACAGGATAAAATAAAATAGCCTTTCTTTAGCACTATGCTAAATTTGATACATCAGGTACCCACATAAACACAGAATCTTAAAGATTTAGAATTCTAAATATAGGCATTGTTGAGAGAAGTCATTTCAGAGAGAGTGAAAGAAAAGTCCAGGTCAGAGATGGAGTATGTGTAGCAATAATATCTCTTTAGAAATATACTCTCCCTCTGGTTTTGGCTCCCTTCCAAAATTCTACTTCTGAGACATCCTAAACAACGGAGACGTTATAACGAGAACCTGTGGAACAGTGTCCTGCATCATGCTGATGGTTTATAAAAGAGGGGTTTGTCTCAGCTCACCGTTCCACGTATATAAAATTAATGGTCTCTAAAGACAAGTAAATGCTTACTGCACATAGCAAATGCATTGCAGAAATCTACTTAGAAGGTACTAAATTTCCAATAACTTTCACTGCACCTTGCCAGAATAAGCAGGTAGCTGGTGGGGTACTCCCGTGTGTAAGCCCACACTTTGAAAATATCAATTCCTAAAGGCAGATTCCTCACACTGTACTTGAGGTGCTTAAATGAAAATGATCAGATTTTCAAAACTGTGAGAAACGCACACTTGCCACTTGCAGCTTTGACACAAGCCAGGTATCTCCTCTTTGGACATCTAACTATGGTATAGCTCCAGCTGCTCAAGCTTAAAAATCTTGGGATATCTGGATCTACAGGATTTTGTACTGCTTAAAGTGTTTTGACTTGATTAGTGATTTTTCTATTAAAATTATCGAGATGATGCATTCCCAAATTTAGAGAGTTTCCTGTTCATGCAAAGACTTCTTACCCTCTTGCGAGGACTGGAGTATCCTGACCCATCAGTGAGTTAAGAGATGTAAGAGATGAGTGCTGCTGAAGCTCAGATGCCAGCCAATGTGGCTGCCTAACATGGTCATCTCTTGTTCCTGAGTCATTGCTGGTTTCTCTTTTTTAAGTTAAAACTGAAGACCATGTTTCATGAGAATTTGCTTTCCTTAGCAGAGGGTATGTATAGAAGGGTGCAGGTACGTTACTAAATCAACCAAAAGAGGATACACGCCTGTGACAGTGGGTTACAGAATGAGAGTGACCTCTCATCGTACCAGCCATTTACACATAAGTTTTGTCAAACCCAATCTCCCACTGCAACTTGGTGTCTCTCAGGAAGCTGCTAGGATGAACAATGAGATTAGTTTATAAATTACATTTATAAATCTTGTTTGAGGACTGTTTACTTACATTTGGATGCCATTATATAAAGTTGCTGGTATCAGCAGATGATATTTTTTTTCAAAAAAAAAGTTCCCATTTCAGTTCTTAGCTGAAGTCCTTCAGGCCGCTGGAAGAAACAGAAAGTGATAAAAAAAAATTAAGGTGATCAAAGGTAGTGTTTACCAGATAAAAGCAAATTGAATGTGCATGGAGTGTGTCATCTCTAATTATTTAAAAGTATATATTATTCTATCTTAATGAAAACAAAGTTATCTTTATCACTTTTGCAGGTATATTTGATAAACATAACCCAGAAAATAATTTTATCTATGAACCCATGCTTACACACATTATTTCAAGGACCTATCCACATGAAATAACTAGCTTGTTCTAAGGGCCAGTTCAAAGACAAAGGATTCATTCATCTATACATCTGTTAATTAAAAATGTAAAAATATATTTATTTGTATCCACGGATTTTATTCCCTGTTGTGTCTTCCTGACAGGAGAAAGCTCAATGATGTGTTAGTAGCAAATAAAAAGCCTGCGGGTGATGAGGAGATGAGTCTGTGGTTTGACACATGCAAGTTGCAGTTTATGAGTTAAGAGAAACGTATCTGCTCTTGTTTGCCGAGGAATCATATGATGTTTTACAAAAGAAATCTTTGATGTTTTTTTTCTGCCTCTTGCACTTGTCCTGTAGGATAGAAATGCTGTGGGCTGCATTTCAGCACTCCTATCTTTGCGTTAAAACATCGCATCAGTGTACGGTGATTTCCACCACTACTTGGTAGCTGATTAGTATCATGCATTGATGAATCTTATCTTGTCATACTATTTGGCGTACATCCAAAACTTACGATACACAAAGAAAATGATGACATTTTCAGTGTAATTTGGGTTTTGCTACTGTAAAATGTGGACAGTTCAACACATTTAGAAATGGAGGGTAGTCCTAGCTCTGCAGACCTTATTCCGGTGGTTGCATAATACCCTCCAAGAAGAGGCAGATATAATTTACAGGAGGTTTCCGTACAAGCGGCTTGCAGTTTCTACTGTTCCCAGGAGATGGCATACATCTTTTGGTAAAAAAATGTCTGCTCACTTCCTAAAGGAGCAGTGAGGTGTAGGAGGAAATACTTCAATGCACCATTCAGTCCCTTGATTTCCACTTGAAAAATTGAAAGTCAGTTGGCAAACCCCTTGGGATTTAGGAGAGATGGAATGAGGATTGCCATCCACAGAGGAGAGATTGTATGAATAGCTCAGCGGGAGGAGGGCGAAAAATCCCCACCCAGCAACCGCATTTTCTTTGTGGCATAATATATGTAAGACTATAATACAATGCCCTCCTACTTTCATCTTTCTATATTGCCACTCATCAGCATTACAAAGAATGTAGCTATTAAAAGAACTGCCTCTTGGCACCCAAAAGCCATGGCACTGTATTTTCTACAACAAAAAAAACTCGAGCCTCTATTATTTGTTTTGCTCCATTTGCAGCAGTCTCCCCATTAAGCTTGCTTCTCACAGCTCCCTGATCTCATTCCCTGTTGGATCTAGATCAGACACACAAGAGGTCAGGCTGACTTTCAAACCTTCTTGCGGGCTGGCAGGCACAGAAAAGTGTAACAGTAATAAGGATTAAGAAGTTCTCAGATGGGCCTACCAACGTGGAAAGCCCCTCCTTTCCCCAGACTTGCCACCCTCCAAATCCCTTGGCATAAACACCAGAGCCAGATTTATCAAGAGAGCTTGTATTAACCCCTGGTTACTCAGGCCAGGGCTTGCAAGTGTGGAGGCCTGTCCTGAAGCTCCTACAGATACGCTCTTTAGCACGTCAGTGAGGTGTTCAAAGGTCCTGCAACTCCTGCTAATGGAGGAGAATGGCCACCAATTTCTTGTGGTAATCCCAAATCTTGGAAGCGCAATCTGAGGCAGTGAAGGGCCATCAGACATTGTTCTCCTCACTGGCACACCAGCGTGTAGGTGTTTGTGGTAAATGGGAACTGGTACCTCATGATTTGTGACACACTGTCTGCATTTCAAAGTTACATTAAAAAAAAAAAAGAAAAAAAAAAGAGGTTTAAAAACCCCTTGCTGAAAGGGAAGTAATGTGAGCAGCAGCAATAATGGCTACAAGAACCAAAATCTGATCTATCAGCAGTCACCCGCTTGCTTGCTGACAGCCAAGGTAGCTGCAGTGGCGAAAGCAGTGCTTTGTGTCTGCTGCTGAAGGAAGCCGCAGCCAGAAGGAAATACAGAAATATTTAAGAATTGGTTGCCCAGCTACTGCAGCAACCAGCATCTTCACCACACATCGCATTTGAGGGATTAGCTTGACTGCAAGCGGGGTCAGGTCTCAATTGTGTCACAGAGGATGTATGAGGTGCCACACCTGCGTGCTTCAGAGCAATGTGCTGGGTGGGCAAGACTCCTGATTCACCAGATCCAGGCAGTTACATTGCAGGCAGCCTGGGCATTGATTTCTGGGGGTATAGGGAGGGGGATGCAAATTAAAGAGGCCTAGAGCCCTCAATGGTCTCTGCCAGGGATTGCATGTGCTTTTCGAGATGTGATGTGTTGTTACGTGGTTATGCATCCCCATTCCATCCCATGAGCACCAGTGCTGGAGCCATTCCCACAGTCACTATATAAAGGCCCCTGAAGATGATGCTTTGCTCCAGATCTCTTTAGTTTGCTACTGCTGCCATTTATGTGGACCAACTTTTAGCTAAGGTCTTGCTGTTCAGAAGAAGGCTCACTTGTGCCACAGCCTGGATCGCCCGCCTCTTACAGATCTTCCTTCAGCAGTGGCTCTGAAGCCTGAATTTAAATGCATTAAGACGGGGACAGGCAACCCATCTCACTTCCCCAAGGCAACAAACCCCCTAACTGGAGCCCCCAGCGCCCGTGATGCTGTGCTGTTGGGCCGTGCATTTTGTACACCTAACTTGCCTGGAGAATGGTCCTTACTGTGCACCACGGCTGCCCACCAGATGGGCGTTCTGATCATCGGTGTGCTTGGGTGCCTGGCCACCAGTTGGCAGAGATAAGGTGCCCCCTCAGAGACACACTGGGAAATGTTAAAGCAACCTGACAGCAGGCTTCTCTCAGCTTGCCTTTTTCCGCTGTGTTCAACAAGACAGAGGTGGGGCCGGTTTCGTACTCTGGGGGTCACAAAAGATTGAGATGAGCCTATGCTAGCTCCACAAAAATAAAAGTAAGCAAAACAGCTGGTAGCAGGTAAGCGGTGTATTTTTGAAGTTCCTAGGAGATGTTTGAAATGCGCTTATCTTGTTGGTAGCTGATTACTTTAAAAGAGCTCCCTGGATTCGCTGTAGTCAGCTGTTTGCTTATTCTACCAAATAAATATTAGACACTGCTCTTCTAGAAATGAAAGGTTAAATTTGGATGCTATCCACAGGAAACAGGAGCATAGGGGTGAGTGTGTATTTTGAAATACGGATGTTACAGTTCCCATCCTAGCTTGCAAAACAAACCCCAAGCCCGTACCACGTCACTTTAATGATTTATAAGTGCATCTTTAACAAATCACTTATTCAGGTCCTCGCGATGACTCTCTGGTACACACGAGGTTCAGCAGCCTGGTGGTTTCTCACGCTGTGGAGATGACTGCTTTTGCTGATGGCCAGGCTGCGGCTGCCTGGCAGCAGGTGTGTGAATGAGGGTAGGTGGGGAAGCTGAGAGCCTTCATCTCCTTGAGCACCTGTTCAACAAGCAGCAATCACAGTCTTGCTTCTTGCAGTCGCTGCTTCGAAAAGAGCAGGCGAGCCACACCACCAGTTGTACCTGCACAATTCAAATGGGGTAAATGCATTTCCCTCCAACGCTGCCTGCTGCCCTGGTTTGGAGATGCTTGTGCTGCACCTTGAGATGTGTCAGTGAGCGGTGGCTGCCCCAAGCACTGTCGTGGTGCTCAGCAAAAAAAATCAGATGGCTCCTTGGACTTTCTGACTCTCCTCCTTTACTCACAGGAAGAGAAATGCTGCATTTCTGTTAATTTGAAAGGGCTGGGTCTTTCAAGGGTATGCATATGGTCTGCCCCGCTGCTCAGGCCCTCTGACACCTGGAGCTTGATTTCAGAAGGGCTGGATGTCCTGGACTGCACAGGGGCTGCCGGGGCTTTGCTGCTCCGAAAACCAGCAAAGTGCAGCTGTAGGAATTTTGCCGTCTAGTTATGGGAGAATAGGAGGACATTTAAATACAGACACACATGCAGAAGCATGAGTGGAAGAAAAAGTGAAAACGCAATCAAGGACATACAGACATGGAATTATTAAAGCATCGATTAACAATTTAGGATTTACTCTGAATCATACCAAAATGGAACAAACCAAAGCAAGGTGTTTCTCAGTTTTGTTTGACTAATGCAAAATATAAACCATACCTAATATATCATCAGGTTTCAAAAATAAACTTATCTGACAGCCTGCTGTCTTTTTTTTTCCTGTGAGATTTACTGTTCTGTAGAGCTGAAATATGCAAAGGAGGACCTTTAGCTGCTTATGATAAATGGCTTATCTCCATTGACTTCACTGAAGCTACGCTATATTGGTCTAGTTTTTTAATATCTTACCTGAAAGGCTAGAAAAACTTTGAGGAGAGCAGTACTAATACCTACTTCTAGATGCAGGTATTGCAACAGTTTTTCTAAGGACTAAGAAATATTCCAGGCTGTAAATATGAAGGTTGCAAAATGATGAGGACATTTCCAAAGGCGGAATACACTTCCTCCGCACCCCACCCCAGAGTGAAACATTGAAATGCATGTATATTTTTTGTGACTTATCCAGATTCTTTTTTTTTAAGGAAGAAGTTGCTTAGCTGAGATGCTAAATACTGGTCTTTCCCTTTAACATTCCATGTGGAATCATGTTACAGAGAATTAGAAACTTTCAGCATCTTTGGAGAGGGCCTCAGCCCTCTCAGGACTGAATTGACAATGATGAACATCATCATTTCAATCATTGCCACTTTACCCGTCTCACAGATACCCTAAAGGTTTTCTTCCATCACATAACCACAGCTGAATGCTAAAAATGCTTTCCACTGTAGGAACAGCTATCTGAAGATCATTTTCATTTCTCCTTTTCACGTGCAACTGTTTACTCCATTCTCAGAGTAATGCTAAAAAAATGGTGGTAAAAGCAGAAATGAAAACAGTTGCAAAAAAAAAAAAAAAAAAGCCATTTCAATTTGGTTAAAATTGAGACTTTTAAGGTTAACTCTGGCTATAGAAAACAGCAACAGCCAATCTCAGGGGCAGAAGAGTGAACAAGAAGATGCCCTGCACTTGTCACCAGGAGAGTTAGTGGCTTCTGTTCGGAGGGAACATCTGCCAAAGCTTGAGAGGACCAGGGTAGAGTTAGCCTGATATAAAAACAATTCTGTTAATCAATGGTTAAGGATCAGGCAGGGAAAAGTTAACAGTTCGGTCTCAGAACAGTCACTGCACCACAAAACTTCCTTGAGAATTGTTTTATATTTCTTTCGCAGTCTAAATGTTTTTATTACCAAGGCAGTGTTTTCCCATGAGGCATATCTTAAAGAGATGTGATGCCAGGACCAAGTGGGATGAGATGATAAAATATAAGAAGCCAGAACATGAGAAGTTTGAAACTCAGCTGTGAAAATGTTTATTGGATAAATGTTTTCTCTGCTGCGTGCTTGTATTTATTTTTCTTTTGAACCTTTAAGTCTCCTTACTGCTTCACTGAGACAATTAATTCTCTCTGGAAAACATGACATGGTTAATTAAACAGGTGAGAGAAACTAGTTTCTCAACTGTCTGGAGATTCAAAGATCCAATTGCAATTTACAAAGAATATATTACAGTTGTCAACAGCATGTGAATCCTGGCTTGTCTGAGGGTGATAAACACATGAATGCTGTAGAAAATACCCTTTGGAAACCTGAGATCCTACTCATCAAGGCCAGTCCTCTGCTGTTCCAGGTGGTCACAGCACACTGTGCTTTTCATGAATGGATTGTGCTTCGTCTTACAAATACCTAAGGATTTTGCCCCTTTTTTTCTTTCTAAAGGCTGGCTGCACAGAAACCTCACTAGGCTGATGGTTGAGAAACAGATTCTGAATCCCTTGGCTATTTCCTAGCTATTTCTTCTTGTGCCAAAATTGTCCTTTGCTTTAGTAGCTTGTCTTCATCCCTGATGTTAGTCCTCGTGATGCATTTACGAAGATATACTTATGTTCTCTTAACTCTTCACCTTGCTAGCCTGAACAACACAAGCTTGGGGACACATCTTTGCGTGGCTTTGCGCGTGTGAGCCATCCCTGCTTGGACCACATGGCACAGCCACTGCATCTTCTCTCTGGAGCCCACCCCAGCTCTAGTCCCACTCTCTCACATGTCCTGTCTGCCAGCAGGCACCAAGATGGGCATGAAGAGGTGCTGAAGAAGGCAGCTGAACCCAAACCTTCATACAAATGGCTTGATAATGAACGCGGGCCTGCATTATACAAAAGATAAATCTAGAAAATGGTACAGAAATTGCCCGATGGGGCTATATAAAAGAGTCTAAACTCTCTGAGGCAGACTGTTACTTCCCCTATTTTTGCTTTGCACCTCGAATGATGTGGCCTTGATCAGCAGCCTCTTGGTGCTACTACGATCTAAGCGTTAAATTAGTAGCTTCAAACGGTGGGGAGCTTTTTAAGCACACTATGCTATCTGTTGTACTAAGGAAGATCTGTGCACTTAGCTTTATTTACGGCGGGAGGGATATGACAAAAAAGGAGCTGATCTGGGTGGGGAATGAGATGAGGATAGTCTGGCAGTGAACTTTCTTTGCCACACCAAGCGGTAAGATGTGCTTGCTCCTCTTCGCCTCTCATTAGCGACTGCAGATTTTTTTTCATGGTTTTCCATGCAGAGAGATCAGGCAACTATGTGTAAATACTTGACATTTGACTATTGTTTAATGCATGTTTTATTTTACTGTTTTTAATGTATTATCTGCAAACAAGCACTACTGTTTGGCCAACTGTTATGTTTTGTTTAAAGTTACTTAAGTCTCAGCTATTTGTGGAATGCTCCTATATTCCTTTGGGCAGTCAGTGCATAACTCACAATTATCTAATTTTTTTTTTTTTGGGGGGGGGGGAAATATCTCAGA
>WHYT01012783.1:0-46476 GCA_009806455.1 Tetrax tetrax | reverse complement strand
CACTCAGGCCATTAACTTCAGGAAAAAGTGAAGCCACCAAAAGAGGTACAGAAAGTCAGTTTACACAATCTTTACATCCAAACAGGAATCATTGTAACTAAAAAGCAATCTTAACTGCACCTGTCAGCAGAAGAATCTCACTTTCAAGCAGCAAAACCCATCAAGTTCACTTTCCTGCAGACCAATCTCAACACTCCAGATTTGACAATACTTATAGAAAGAGAAGAAAAACAATACTGGCACAGAAAAGCAACCACACAAAAATTAAACCCTTATCTTTATGCAGAATTGTACAATTCCAAAGTAAACAAGACTCTCAAACACCCAAGAACATTAAGTAGAGCTCTCTGACAACTCCCTGCCCTTCTCTCCTCCACTTTTACCACTGTCAAATTCACCCAAATAAAAGGAGAGAGAACTTGTTTCTTTCCCATTCACTAGGTTCATCTGCTGTACACAGTGGCAAAAAAAAAAACAACAAAAAAAAAACCAGACTAACTGAAGCTTAACTCAGGAAGGAAGGCCAGTCTGCTTGCAGCAGCAATTGTTCAAGGAATGTGAGGGTGAGTCTGAGGCAGAGCTCTGTCTCTAGAGACCACCACGACCTGAGGGGGATTGGCAGAAAGGTATGGGGAGAGGAGCTGACGATGGATAAGCTGGTGACTGGAATGATCGTTGTAATTACTGTGGGGAGCAAGGACACTGGAAAAGAGAATATCCTGTGAGGCCAAGGGGAAGATCATACTGCCGAACAGCAGTGACAGGAGGGAGGGGACTTAGAAGAATCTCAGCGTCTATACAGGTTTTGAACTACTAAACTGAAACATAAGGGTCAAATTGTGGGAAAAATAGAAGAGAAGGAAATAGCTATAAAAGCTATTGTCCTGGTTCTGGCTAGGATAGAGTTAATATTCACCTGAGCTGGGTGGAGAACTGGAGCTGTGGCCCCTACGGCTGGGGCACCCAGCTGGGATAATTAACTAATTAGCTAACAGCTGGGGTTAATTTACCCAAATGAGCCCAAGGGCTGTTCCATCCCACCTGACATCATGCTCAGTGTATCAGTGAGGAGGGTGCTGAGGGGAGCCTCTTGCTACTGGGAAGAAACTGGGTGTGGAGATTTGTTGTAAGTCATTCTACTGTATTTGTGTTCCATCACTGTTTTGTTTTGGTCTGTTATTGCTCTTAACTTTACTTTTTGTTCAATCTTAACCCATGTGTTTTTGCTGGCTTTTTTTTTTTGTTTACCAGTTCTCCCTTCTGTCCCACTGGAGGGTGGGGGGAGTGAGAGAGAGAGAGAGAGAGACTGTAGTCTGGTCCAGATTGGGGCTGAGCTACGACAGCTATAAAAGGCACTTTAGCTTCTGCTCTGGTGTTGGGATTGCTGGATTACTTCAAGTCCTTTGAACTATTTGTGCATGAGGACAAAGGAGTAGCCAGTGGAGTCCTTACTCAATAGCTAAGTCCACATCACCGTCCTATGGTTTACTTCTCACTGCAACCAGGTCTTGTAGCAGCAGGGAATAATTCCTGTGTTAAAGCAATGACAGCGACTATCACAGAAAGAAGCAGACCGTTAGGTTCTGGGTCACCCAACAACCACGTATGTCCCCCATGAAGAAGAATGGGTTTATAAAAAACATGCTACACAAGCATCATCCAAACAAAGAGCGCATCACTATGAATTAATGATTTTAAATGTGGATAATATTACTTTAAAAAGATGTAATGTTTTGGATCCAGCAACTTTATTTCCTGTTTCTTCCAATGGTAAGCCACATCACGATTGTGCTGAGGTAGTGTGCCACTCCAGCCACCTCTGGGAAGATCTGCAGGATCAGCTTCAAGAGAACTCAAATCTAAACATTTTTGACAACGGATCTCCATACTACGTGAATGGAAAATGACACACGGGGTATGCAGGGGTGAGAAACTTAGAGGTACTTGAAACAGAACTTCTACAGCCCTCAGTGAGTGCCCAAGGCGCTGAATTAACTGCATTAGCAAGAGCAGTCTGGTGCGGAAGTAATTGGTGGGTAACTATACTGATTCTAAATCATAGAATCACAGAATGGTTTGGGTGGGAAGGGACCTTCAAAGCCCACCCAGTCCAACCCCCCTGCAAGAAGCAGGGACATCTCCAACCAGGTCTGGTTGCTCAGAGCCCCGGCCAACCTGGCCTGGAATGTTTCCAGGGATGGGGCATCCACCGCCTCTCTGGGCAGCCTGGGCCACTGCTCCACCACCCTCAGTGTAAAAGATTTTGTCCTAATATCTCATCTGAATCTACCTCCCTCTATTTTAAAACCATTCCCCCTTGTCCTGTCACACCAGGCCCTGCTGAAGATTTTCTCCCTGTCATTCCTGTAGATCCCCTTTGGAGTGTGTCGTGCAATGGGTATGCTATGGAAAGAACAAGGATTCCTTACCTTGGCAGGGAAAAATATTTCTAACAGGACTTAAATCCAAATGTGGTTGGACTCTATTACCATGCAAGGAAATCGCTATAGTACATTGTCCAGCTCACACCAAAGGATTCAGTGAAAATGAGGGGAATAATGAACTGGCAGGTAAAGCAGCTAAAAGCTGCTGCCTGCCAACCTACGTGTGAGTGTACCACCGTAACAGCTCCCTCTACCAATGATTGCCCAGATATCAATAATCCAGCCCAAATAGATGCAGAGGTCACTCAGGAGGAACGGGCTCAGTGGGAAAACTGAGAGGTTGTGAAAGGTGAAACTGGAGTTTGGACTGTTGGAGGAAAACCCGTATTACCAAGGAAATGTCTCATGACTTTGGCTAGGTGGTTTAATGATAAAACACATGGAGGGATGGCAGCAACTGTCAAGCAGATTGAGAGAACGTGGGCAGCCCCTGGAATACAGATGACAGTAAAAAGGATTGTCAGTTCTTGTCCCACGTGTTGGAGGTTCTCCAATGCAAAGCCCAAACAGGAGTCTGGAATGCGACTGCGGGCATGCTTCCCATTTCAAAGACTGCAAATTGATTATGCCGACCTGCTTCCCGGGAGGGGACTTAAGCACCTCCTGGTAGTCATGGATCAGCTCTCAGGGGCTATGGAACACACAAGACTCATTCTGATGCGAAGGAAACAAGAAGGAAGAAGCAGCAGAGGAAAAGTTTAAGAAATAAAGAGTGGCTGAAAGAAACGGCTGTGGACTGAGCACAACCTGCCATGGTGCTGCCACCCACAGTATCAGAGGGAAGAACTGTAACGTGTGATGATAATGAGGGGAGTGGAGACTGGAAAGTGGGAAGGGGTGTCAGTGACAACACATGTAACCTGCCAAGGTGGCCTCGCCAGGAGGCATATAGACATGGTGGTGGCATGGCCAGATGTCCCCTGGGTGATGCTGAGGTGACCTGGTAGGGATGTGGTGGTGCCATTTCTGGGCCTGCCAGGCCACCACCACATCTCTACTTCTCCATGGGACAGCTCCACAGAAGGGAAGGGATTCGATGTCTTTGTCTCCCCATGTCTGACTCAGTGTCATGGGGTGCCCGCGGTAGCCTGATATGGGCCTTCCCTATGCCCCCACCACAGCAGGGGACACCCAAGATGAAGACATGGAACAGGGACACGTGGTCCCAGCTGTGCTTGGAGGAGTCACGTGATGCACGTTGCAGGGGGGATACCTCGGTCCTGGCTGTGTTTGGAGATTTTCAGGGTGTCCCACCTCAGACTTCCCCTTGGCAGTGGTTTCGGTTCTGCTGTTGCCCCCCACATGAGCACTCTCAGGAAAGGGGAAGAGAAACTGCAGGGTGAGTGGAGGTGCCAGGGGACAGCTGGGGAGGAGCCGTGGGTAAGGCCAGCTCTGGTCACCCCTTTGTCCTGCCAGCACTGGACACTGGTGGCAATGGGGAGAGAGCAGGGGGATGGCCCTCACCATTCCGATTCCCATGCCCAGGGGTGCTTGAGGAGGGGGATGGGGTTCCCCACCAGAGGTGGCGGGAAGGAAAGGGGAGTGCCAGGCTTCAGCCCAGCCCCAGGTCCTCTCCTGGGGGAATTTATGGGACAGTTGGCGCTCCCCAGCACTGTAGGATGCAGGGAAGCAGAAAGGCAGCTCCCTGGCCCCACTGGGTGGATTGAGCTCCATGGAGGTGGGAAGGCTGTTCATCCACCGTGGCCTCCTGGAATGGGCTTCAGAGTGGGGGGACCATGGTCCCATTCCCATCCCAGCTTGGGGATCCTGCCCGACCAAATGCCGCTGCTCCAAGAGTCCAATAACTGCCCCGCAGCCCATTTCTTCTCTTGGGGACCGTCACACTACAGCTACTCCATCCCATTCACTTCCCAGGCCCCAAGAAGAGCTCTTGGAGGAGCTGCTTCCACCAGCCCTGCCTGCACCCATCCCCAACCCCACAGACATGGGCCACGTGGGAACTGCTCATCACCTCCTCCCTGGGGAGCCCCTTCCCCAGGGTCAGGCAGGTGGTGTCGCGGGATAGGGGATATCACCAGCTCTCCTCACTCTCATCCCCCAGAGCCATCCATGGCCATGATCTTCAGCCTCACGCCTGACCCAGCTCTGTTCTCACTGGTTTACTACATCACCAGCTTCTACCCATGGCCCATCAGCATGGCCTGGCTGTGGGCCGGGAGGTGACAGAGAGGCATGGGGCCAGTGCATAGCCTGGGGGCATGGAGAGCAGGGTTCTTCACCTCCTCTGTGGGAAAGACAGCCATGTCGGGGCAGAGGAGGCAACAGAGCAGATGAAGACCTCTGTGCTACGCAGGGCCAGACATGCTGGGCACAAGTGGCAGCAAGGAACATTCCCGTTGGGGACAGTGGATGTAGCCCATGGCCAGGTGGCACCTCCACCTGTAATGGGGGTAGAAAAAAGAGCTTGGGTCACCTACATTACCCTGACTGACAAGGTGCTGTCACAGCCATGGGGCACCCCTCCTGCAGCCAGGAGATGGCCTCACTCCCACCCAAATTCCCCCAGCACTCACAGCCATACTCAGGGTGCCCCAGACCAGCCCACCCCAAGCGGGAATCTTGGGGCCCTCCCCAAAACCTCAGTGCCAGTCCCATTGGCTGCCAGGGCCACTAGCACCAGTGGAGCTGCCCAGGCAGAGCCACCCTGAGGAGAAGTGTGCACCCACGTCTCTCACAGCCCCTTCCTCCTGCTGCTGCAGCGACTACTGCACGCTCAGAGCCTCGCTGCTGGCAGCATGCAGCCCCCTTGCCGCTGCCTCTTCCTGCTCCTTCTCCTCTGCCTCCACCTCGTCTCTGGGACATGGGCAGACCTGGAGGGTAAGTGAGAGCCCTGGCTCATCCACATCTGCTTCTGTGCCCCCATGGGACCCCATGGGTGAGGAGACTTCCTGCTCTCCACTCACCTTGGACACTTCCATCCTTACCCCTCTGTGTCCTCCGACTTCACACGTCCTCCCTGGCAGGAATGCAGCCACCCCAAGTGGGTGCAGGGGGTGGGATCTGGGGCTGCCAAGGATGCAGGTGGTTTATGGGTGCCCACAGGACCTTGCAACTCCAAGGACCTGTCTCTCAGCCCCTCTGCTTTCCCCAGCCCTCTCCGCCCACTCCCATCTCCCCCTGTCAACCCTTGTCTTGTGTAGAGTCCTTCACTATCCGGCTGCTCCAGACCTCCTCCTTCCAAAACACCACCTTCGTGGAAACGGAGGGGCTGGGCCTGCTGGAAGACATCGAACTCGGTTCTCTTGATAAGCACACCTGGACCATTCGCTTCCACCAGCCCTGGGTGCGCCCAGCCCTGCCCCGCAGTGACTGGGACACCATTCAGAACATGATCAGGATCTATTTGCAGAAGTTCACCCACCTGATCAATGACGGTGCCATACAGAGGCATGTGTCCTGTGAGTATCCAGTCTTGTCAGCGTTCCCTCTCCAAACAGCATCTGGGAAGTGGGGAAGGACTTGGCAGTGCTGCTGCTGCACAGGAGATGCTGACCGCATCTGCAGGAAGGCAGTCCCAGCCCCTCATGCAACCTCTCTCTCCTCTCTGCCCCTCCAGACCCCTTTGTAGCCCAATGCATGGCGGGCTGTGAGCTCTTCCACAACATGACCTCCCGGTCCTTTGCCTATGTGGGCTACAACGGCCAGGACTTCCTCTCCTTCAACGTGGACAATGCCAGTTGGGTCCTCTCCCAAGACACCAGCCTGTCACGGTATGTCCAGGCCATTCTCCAGAACTATACTGCCTTCAGTGAGCTGGTGGAAGTCCTCTTCAACGATACCTGCGTGGACGACATGGAGATGTTATTGCGCTACGGGAAGACAGTTCTGCAGAGACGAGGTGAGACCACCCCACCCCGAAGCCCCCAACACACTGGGCCCAAGCAGTGTCCCACCGAGGCTCCCTGACCCCTTGCCTCTCACCCCCTAGAGACACCCGTGGCCACGGTCTTCGCCCGCACATACAGCCCAGACCAGCTCCTGCTGGTTTGCCGCGTCACTGGCTTCTACCCGCGGCCCATCAGCGTGGACTGGCTGCGGGATGGCCAGGAGGTGCCGCCGGGCCCGGCGCTCAACACCAGCGCCATCCTGCCCAACGCTGACCTCACCTACCAGCTCCGCAGCATCCTGGCCGTGACCCCCATGACGGGCACAGCTACGCCTGCCGCGTGCGCCACCGCAGCCTGGGCACCCGCAGCCTCATCATCCCGTGGGGTAGGTGCCACCCGTGGGGATGGGGATGAGGCTCCTGAGCTGTCCTGCCCCTTGGGATGGAGTAAAGCTGGGAAAGCTCACGGCAGCTTCTGCTTGTTTTTTGCAGGGAACTCGGAGGTGGTGCTGATCGCAGAGATCGGGGCTGGGCTGCTGGCAGCCGTGGCCGTGGCTGCCATCACGACATTTTGTGTGTGGAGACGTAGGTGAGGCCCTTTCTGCCCAGCAGAGCCCCAGTGGGGGGGGGGGGGGGGGGGGGGGGGGGGGGGAATGCCCCAGGGGATTGCTGCACTTAGCAGCGATGCTCCTGCTCCAGCCCTGGCTGTCTGCACCCCCATGAAGTCTCTTCCATGGCGTACCCATGAGCCATCCCCTTCTCATTTCAGAAAGCACCAGCAAATGGGGGAAGCAGAGTCCAGGAACTCCATCCTCAGCAAAGAAGCTTAGCCCAGAAGGGACCCAACAGCCCCCGTTTCCTTCCGCTACCCTCCCAGGGACAAAAACTTGACCTTTTTTTCTGCTTTGACAAAATTCTGGCCACTGCTGAGCACAAGATGAACTCAACTCAGAGAGGTAGCGGGGAAACCCCGGGGGCTCCTGACCTGCTTCAACTTGCTAAGCAGATAAGGAGGAAGTCTGAGACCTCCTCACTCATTACGCACGATCACCTCTTGCCTCGTGGCACTGTCCCCTGCGCCCACTGAGGCTCCTTAGGGCACCCTGATGCCCAGCGGCAATTTCTCCCAGGTCTGGTACAATAACACATTTACGCGTAGGCGGTAAGCTGCGCCCTTCTACTGTCGCTTTCTAGCACTTTTGCCTAAAAGCTGCCGTATTCCAGAATTATTTGTGCTGAGACTGAACTGTTCCACGCAGACTAACACGCCTGGCCACAAACCGTTTTGCAAAGTGCTGATTAACCCTGAAACTTTGACGCAATCTGTGGGAGCTGCAGATGTGTGTAAAATGAAATTAAAACATTCCCGTTTTCGCTGAGAACACATGCCTTTTTCGGGATTTGGATGGGCTCGGGGAGGTTTTGATCGGCTGCAAATGGAAGCTGGAGCACCGCTGAATTATTGGTGCTGACTGCAGGAAACACCAAAGCAAAAAAAAAATAGTAAAAGTGTGTTTGTGTGTATATAAACATGTTCTTATGTATTTCATAGAAATAAGCAGGTGTGCACATGGGGGTAAAGTGCCCCCAGCCTCCCCATTAAGGAGAAGGAGGAAGCCAGTCTCCCATGGGAGATGGCAGAGTTCAGACAGGTGTAGGAAGGAATTTGGTTCATGCTCCCAGTCGACCACACACTTGAATGTGTGGCTTCGAAAGGGTTGGTTTCACAGGACACTTCCTGTCAGAGTTTCACAGGAAGAGACTCGGGCAGCCGTGTACGAGCCAACTATCAGCTGAGTCAGAAGAAAACACGGCGGGCCTGTGGCCACATCCACCACAACTCTGCCGGGGCTGGTTCTCCCCTGGCCAAACCCTGTGAACCTCAGTGCTGTGGTTCCGCGGGCTGGATTGAATTTCCTTGACAGCCGGCATCGCCTGCCAGCACCGTGGGGCTCAAGGATCTCGCTGCAGGAGGAGCGATGCTGCGTCTCTCCCAGCTCTTGCTGAGCTAGGATGAAACTTTTAGCTGCAGGCACCTGAGGGGACTGTGAGGACCAGTGGTCACCTGGGAGGACGGTAAGAACCAATGTCACCTGAGGGGACTGTGAGGACCACTGGTGTGTGTGGACGAACAGCCCCCTGCCCGCTTGGGTCATTTGCTGACCAAAGGAAGTGACAGTATTAAGGAAGAAGCTGAGACCTCTGCTACAGCAAGATAGTGTAAAAAAAACCTAACAAACATGAGGACAAGTACATTCAATAGAGATGAGGAAAAGCTAAAGCAGAAATTCTGGTCCACTGCAACAGTAGATGACATCTGGAGACAATTCAGAGGGGTTGAAGGCATCACATGCACCCGCACAAGCCAGAGGCCTGCTAACGGCCTATCAGCTGCTCAGCAAGAAGTGACCAACAGTCCACTTAGGGGGGACCGTGAGGGCAAACAGTCACCTTACAGGACTGCGTGGACAAACGTCCCCCTGTCCATTTCCCTCACTGGCTGCCCCATGGCTGCGTTTTGCCATCCCACCAGCCAAACACTCTTCTCTGACCCCAGCACTGGTGGCCCTGCCAGGAGGGATGTGGACATGGTGGTGGCATGGCCGGACATCCCCCGGGTGATACCGAGGTGACCTGGTGGGGAAGTGGGAGCGTTGGTGCCTTTTCTGGACCTGCCAGGCCACCACAACATCCCTAATTCTCCATGGGACAGCTCCACAGAAGGGAAGGGGGTTGGGGTTTGGAGGGTACCAGAGCACACCCCCTCAAACTTCCCCTTGGCAGTGGTTTCAGTTCTGCCTTTGACCCCCAAGAAAGGGGAAGAGAAACTGCAGGGGGAGGGGAGGCACCAGGGGACAGCCGGGAGGAGCCGTGGGTGGGGGACCGTGTGGGGGTAAGGCCAGCTCTGGTCACCCCTTTGTCCCACCAGCACTGGACAGTGGTGGCGATGGGGAGAGAGCAGGGGGATGACCCTCACCATTCCTGTTCCCACACCCAGGGGAGCAGTTTGGGGATGGGGTTCCCCATCACAGACGATGGGAAGGCAAGAGGAGTGCCAGGCTGCAGCCCGGTCCCGGGCCCTCTCCTGGAGGTGTTTATGGGACAGCTGGAGCTCCCCAGCGCTGTTTCCGCAGCCATGGGCTGGGTGGAAGTTGCTGGTCACCTCCTCCTTGGAGAGCCCCGTCCCCAGGGTTAGGCAGGTGGAGCCTCAGCTGGAGGTGCCGAGGAAGGGCCCAAAGCAGCTCTTTTCCCCGCGTGGGGCTGAGAGGATGCCGGCCATCTTTCTCTAGTCAGGGCTGAAACCCAAATGCCATTGTCACCTCCACCGGAGCTGGTGCATCCCACAAGAATGGGGATAGGAGCGAGGTACTATGGGTGGGGAGGGGGAGTTATGGGGACCCAGCTTGGGTCCTTAAGCACCCGTTTTCTCCTCGTGCCCTTTCCTGTGCCTCCCTTTCCCTGCCTCTCCTCCTGGCTGGGCTCTCCTCAGCCCCAGCCTGTCGCAGCACTTCATGCTCAAGGCACTCTTTCAGCTTCCTCCCTCCCACACATCCGCAGCCCCCAGCTGGGGACCTCTGGGACCCTCCCTGACACATCCGCACCGGTCCCATTGGTGGAAAGCCACCACCGTGACTGCTGGGCTGGGTTGAAGCGTTGGACTCCACGAGCGCTTCCTCCTCCTGCAGTCACTGCTGCTGCTGCTGCTTCAGCCTTGCCGCATGCACCATGCAGGCCCCTCACCTCCTCCTCTTCCTCTTTCTCCCCTTCCTCCTCCCTGGGATATGGGCACACCCAGAGGGTAAGTGGGAGCCCTGGCTCACCCCAACCACTCTCACTCCCCTGTCAGAGGACCCCACAGGTTCCTCGGGGGAGGCATGGCCAGGCCACTGTCCCCTGCATGGCGGGGATGATCCCCGCCATCAAAAGGCCACCCCCCACCGCGCAGCACCCAAAGGTGCCCTCCCCTGCCCACCCTCTCTGTTCCTGCCTCCAGCTCAGGGCTTCATGCCCCGGCAGCTCCAGCACATGGTCTCAGGTACCCAAGCAGAAGTGGAGCCAGGGGTCTCCAGCCAGGCCTGGGGTAGTGGGGTTCCCCCAGAAATGCCTTCCTTCTGCAGGGAGCCCGTGGGCGCCAGGGAGGTCTCAGTTCCACATGGGGCTGTGGGCCCCCTCCAGCAGCCCCGTGTTTGTTGGGGAGCTGCACCTGCGAGAGGATGTTTCAAGTGCTGCTGTCCCACAGAGCGTTTCACCAGAACCCCGTGAGACCTCACGTTTCCGGGACAGGCAGCGGCAGACACTGGAACGCAAGATTGGTCTCTGGGCTGGCCTACTCCCCTGTCCCTCTCAGGGTTCACTCTCCTTGAGCTCCCAGTTCCCAAGACCCCCTAAACCTGGACGAAATGCCCTTACCCCTCCTCCATCCTCCATGTCCTCTGTGCTGTGTGCAGGTCTCTGGCAGATCCAGGTCCTGGCACGAGTTAATCTTCGGGGGAAGCATCACCCCAAACAAGCACCGAGGTGCCCCCCATCATCTGCTCTGCACGGCCAGACAGCAGGCGTTAGGCAGGAGAGAGGACAAGGTGCCTGAAATGCTGTACGGGAGAGAAATACCCCCTTGAAAGTAAAACAGAGAAGGAAAAAGAGCAGCGAGGGCAGAGGAAGTTCAGACAGGAAAGCAACCCTGAGCGGGTGAGGAGGTGGGAGTCCAGCGAAGACATGGCTGGGGAGTTGCCCAGTCAGGGCCAGGTGCAGGCTACTGGGGATCCCCATGGTGTGGGGTGAAGAGTGTAGAATCATAAACGGTTTGGGTTGGAAGGGACCTTCAAAGCCCATCCAGTCCAAACCCCTGCACGGAGCAGGGACATCTCCAACCAGATCAGGTTGCTCAGAGCCCCGGCCAACCTGGCCTGGAATGTTTCCAGGGATGGGGCATCCACCACCTCTCTGGGCAACCTGGACCAGTGTTCCACCACCCTCAGTGTAAAAAAATGTCTTCTTTCTATCTAGTCTTAATCGCCTGTTTCCCCTCCAGGTCCACCACGCATCTCCTCTTTCCTGCAGCCCTTCCCATCCTCATCCTCTTTCCCAGCAGAGACACAGGTTTTTCAGGTGCTCCAGACCACCTTCCTCACCAACATCAGCTCTGCCGAGCTGTCCGGGCTGGTTCTCCTGGGGGATGTGCCCATCTGTGCGCTGGATCCTGACAACTGGAGCATCAACTTCCACTGGCCCTGGGCTCGCCAGGCAAGCAAGGGTGATATGGAGAAGCTATTGTCTCAGTCCAAAATCGCGCTGCGCAATTTGGTCCGATACACGCATGAAATGGCCCGGAAGGAACACCAGGACTGTGAGTATGGGGACAACCCCAGCCAGAGCCCCAGCCCCTTTCCCTGGGTTCCAGCTGTGCTCTTGTTCCCATCAGGGTGGCATTTGGGGGGTCTCATAGGGTACAGCAGCTCCTGAAAGGGTAATGGGCAATGCTGTGGCAGATGGGGCACATGGCTAGCAGGGGCAGGAGGGCAGTGCACCGAAAACACCCCTCAGTGCTCCTGCCGTCTGGCACAGGGGAACCCCTCTGCACACTGAGGAGCTGCCCCCAAATTTACCAGGGCTGCAGGACCTGCACAGCACAGATCGGGGAAAGAGAAATTTTGGGGGCAAATATTTTGAGGGACAGCATTATGTTTGAGCAACCGCCCCGTACTGACTGGCCCTGTATCCTCCCTTGCGTTCCAAGGGGACTGAGGGCTTGCAGGGTGTCCTGGAGCTTCCTGAAGCATGGCCCCATGCCCCGCTGCCCGTTGCCCATCACACTCATGCACTCGCCTCCAGCCACATCCTGCCTCGTGCCACCCATGGTCCCACACACTCACAGGACCTCTCCACCGGTTCTGCCCTCGGCAGACCCATTGGTGGTCCAGGTCCGTGTGGTCTGTGTGCTGCACCCCAACAGGACAAGCTGGAGCTACTTGGATGTTGGGAAGGGCGGCAGAGACTTCATAGCTTTTGAGATGGAAAGGCAGCTCTGGGAGCCCCGGCAGCCATCCCCACTAGCAGAGACGGTCAGCAAGCTCCTCACCAAAAATAAATCCATCACGGGGGTCCTGGAGCACATCTTGTCCATCTCCTGCCAGAGCTACATCCTCAGCCTGTACAAGTATGGGCGTGAAACTCTGGAGAAACAAGGTGAGACCACCCTGACCCTGGCACAGCCAGCCAAAAGCCCTCCACACACTGGGGCTCCCCTCACCCCTTGGCTCTCACCCCCTAGAGACACCCGTGGCCACGGTCTTCGCCCGCACACCCAGCTCAGCCCAGCTCCTGCTGGTTTGCCACGTCACCGGCTTCTACCCGCGGCCCATCAGCGTGGACTGGCTGCGGGATGGCCAGGAGGTGCCGCCGGGCCCGGCGCTCAACACCAGCGCCATCCTGCCCAACGCTGACCTCACCTACCAGCTCCGCAGCATCCTGGCCGTGACCCCCCATGACGGGCACAGCTACGCCTGCCGCGTGCGCCACCGCAGCCTGGGGACCCGCAGCCTCATCATCCCGTGGGGTAGGTGCCACGCGTGGGGATAGGGCACAGGGCGCAGGTAGCAGCCACTGGCCCTGCGAGGGGCAGCTCCTGCCTGGTGCTGCCACACTCACACGGCCGCCGCCTTCTCTCCCTGTCCCAGAGAACCGCAGCACAGCTCCAACCATCGGCATCGCCATCGCAGTGCTGGTCCTCGTGGCCATAGCCTCTGCCGGGGCATTTTGGTGGTGGAAGCGCAGGTGAGGTCTCCCTCCCGCCCTCTGCTCTCAGGTTTATGGGCAGATGGGCTGCACCAGGGGTTGCAGCAGCAGCAGCTCTGCAGGGATGAACTCCCCGTCCCCAAGCATGGCTCACCATGGCCCCCCCTTGCAGGAAAGGTGACGAGGCCACATGGGAGACCCGAGAATACATCATTTGACTCCTGGCTGCCCGCCCAGCAACAAGCTTCCTCATCGCCAGCTCTCCTTGCTCATCTCGTCTCCCATCTCTGACCCATGAGCACCAACAGAGGTTTGCTCTGGAAAACCACAGCATTAAACAGTTACAAACTTCCCCAGCCGGCTCCTGTGGCTCTCACTCTCTTTCCCCCTCATGAGGTTCCCCTGGGAAACCCCCAGCACACTGCAGAGAACCCACATTGCAGCCAGGAAGACTCTCCCTTTTCCTGGACACTGGCCCATCTCTCCTGGCATGTCAGGAAAAGCAATTCCTCCGCCAACCTCTCCCACATCTCAGCATCTCCATGGCCAGTGTCTGTCCCTGGCAGAAGGGCAGTGACAACCTGCGGCTAGCCCAATGTGGGGCTGCTGAGTGGGATAGGGCAGGCCACAAACCAGGGATGGAGGGATTTGAGTTGTTTCACTGGGGAGAGAAGGGGAAGGGAGGACCCCTTGGTGAGGACATTGCCAATCCCCTGATGCCTGGAGGCGTTTCGAGCAGGTGTGAAGCCGTTCCAGCTCCAGTGCTGATCTAACCCTCTGTCCTGGATGGTTTTGGGTTGCCCCCATGCCTGACTCCTGCCCCTGCAAAAGCTGGAGGGATGGGAGACAGTCACCCTCCCAATACGCCTGACAGCCGTGGAAGAGCCATGCTGAGGCTCTGGGGGACTGTGCCTTTGAGCGATGTGGCCCCAAGATGGGTAGTGTGGTGGGGTGACCTTGGCAGGCTGCCAGGTGCCCACCAAGCCACTCCATCACTCCCCCTCTTCAACAGGACAAGGGGGAGAAAATATGACAAAATGCTCATGGGTGGAGATAAGGGCAGGGAGATCACTCAACAATTACCATCAGGGACAAAACAGACTCAGCTTGTTCTTCATGAACTGCCCCAGCACGGGTATTTTTCACAGGGTGCAGTCCTTCAGGAATGGCCTGCTCTAGCACGGGTCCCCCACGGGGTCACAAGTCCTGCCAGAAGACCTGCTCCAGCACGAGCTCCTCTCCACAGGGTCATAGGTCCTGCCAGGAGCCCGCTCCAGCACGGGCTCCCCATGGGGTCACAGCCTCCTTTGGGCATCCACCTGCTCTGGCGTGGGGTCCTCCATGGGCTGCTCTACTGTGGTCCTTCACCACGGGCTGCACGGGCACCACCTCTGCTCCAGTGCCTTCTTCACTGACTTTGGCATCTCCATAGTTGTTTCTCTCACATATTCTCAATTCTCTTTCCCAGCTGTTGTTGTGCAGCAGTTTTTACCCCTTCTTAAACGTGTTATCATAGAGGCACTACCAACATCCCTGGCTGGCTCAGCCTTGGCCAGCAGCGTGTCTGTCTTGAAGCTGGCTGGAGCTTGGTCTGTTGGACACAGGGGTGGCTTCTGGCATTTTCTCATAGAAGCCACCCGTGCAGGCCTCCTGCTACCAAAACTGTGTCACGTAAACCCAATACTCAGATAGGCATCTACAGAGTAAACCCCTGGGGATTACCACGGGACGAGGTGAAGGCCACCACGGGCCGGGCTCAGCCTACGTCTCCTTGGGTGCCAGGGTGCTGCTGCGGCAGGAGGGATGCCCGCTGCAGCCGGGAGGTGTGACATCGCACCCTCCCATTTCCACTGGCACCCACAGCGGCTGGCCAGAGCAGTCCAGCCCTCCATCAGCCACACCGTCTTCCCCTGGGGAGCACACTCTGCCAGGCCCTGCCCAAAACCTCAGCACCAGCCTCATTGGCTACTGGGGCCGCCTTGGCTGCTCAGGCAGAGCAGCCCTGGGGAGAAGCCCTGGGTCACGGCTCTTGTAGCCCCTTCCTCCTCCTGCTACACTCGCTCCTGCACGCTTGCTGCCGGCACCATGCAGCCCCCTCGCCTCCTCCTCTTCCTCTTCCTCCTCCTCCTCCCTGGGACATGGGCAGATCCAGAGGGTAAGTAGGAGCCCTGGCTCACCCCACCTGCTCCCGTCCCAGTACTGCAGGACCCCACAGAGGTGGCAGGGGGTGGGCACAGACAGGCCACTGTCCGGATCGCCAAGGGACCACCCCACAGCACCCCACCCCATCCCTGCCCACTTGCTTGGGGTTCCTTGCCCCACACCATCCTGCCCAGCCTAGCACTACTGGCACTGGGGTTCGGGCACCTGAGCAGCCAAGGGGCAAGGGGTCCCTCAGCCAGGCCTGGGGTGCTGGGCTGCCCCCAAAGACGCCTTCCTCCCGCAGGGAGCCTGCAGGCAGCCAGGGTTCTCAACCCTCTCGGCACAACGGTCCTGCACCGGGCTCCAACCCCTTGAGTAGGTCTTGGGCACCACCCTCAGCCTGCAGGATCATTTCTCCTGCAATCGAAGGGTCCGTTGGATCCTCTGCATTCTCCAACTGTGAAACAACGCTGGAAGGTTCCTCCTGCAGCTACAAGGAGCCTTCACCTGCATCCCCAGCCCATGTTTCCCATTCTGAGGGCAGGCGCTCACTGCGCTCTGGCCAGGGGGGCACCCATGGCTCCAAAACAGGCTTCACTCTGCCTTCCTTACTACTCGAGCCTCATTCAGCGCTGCAGCATCGAACTCAGTCTCCCGCCTCCTGTTAAGGTTTGCTCTCAAGCACTGCCCGGGAGCCCCTAAACTGGAGTGAAATGCCCCTCCTTCCCAGCCCCCTCAGCCCCTGCACCGTGTGCAGGTCTCCAGTGGATCTGGTTCTGGCAGAGCTGCTCCTTGCCAGGGGAAGCATCATCCCAAATCAGCACCAAAGCTCCCCCCTGCCATCCCTTCCGCATGGCTAAGTGACAGCTCCCAGAAGGTCGCATTGGGATGGTGGATGGCTAGAGGAAGGAAAGTAGAGGAGAACCAGGGAGAGGCTCAGAGAGGCTGTGGAAGGAAACTGCAAACTGTGTGAAACCAGGGGATTTCCCCCACCCTAGCCTTCTGCCCCATCTCGCCATGCCTGTCCCCAGGGACAATGCAAGCCACCCTTCCTACCAGGGCCACCCACCAACACTGGAGCTGGCAGTCCCCTGACCTCTGCCTTCATCCTCACACATCCCAATACTACTTCTTCTCCCCACAGGCTCTTATAAACTCCACATTTTCAAAACTTTCATCTTCTATAACACCAGCTTTGTGGAGATTTCGTCCTGGGCCACCCTAGAGGATATCATCTTTGCTACCCTGCAGAAAGCCACCCAAAACATCCTCTACCTCTACCCGTGGGTCTACCCATCCCTGCCTGCAGCAGAGTGGAAGAACCTGCTAAATCTGTTCAAGATCTACTGGCACAACTTCATCTTGTCCATGTCCAGAGATGCCATGCTCTACCAGATACCCTGTGAGTACCACGTGCTCAGCACCTCCTCACCCAAGGCAGGGAGCTGTGAGAAGGAGCTCAGAGCCACCACCAACAGCTTTCCCAAACCACGGCTTGCAGGAGGGCAGGGAATGGGCCTCATGCTGCACCAGCAAGACCCTCCAGATTGCCTTGTCCTGTGCAGAGGTGACACGGGGCCATTCTGGTCCCCAGCACAAACCTCGGCCACATTTATCTCTGCTTATGCCCTCACACCAGTGCCGTCCCTCTTGCTCTCTGGGCACCCTAAATCCCACCAGAGAAGTAACCTGAGGGGAGGACACTGGGCAGAGTACCACTCTCCTCCTACTCACCCACACCCCACGTCTCATCACTCCCCTAAAGCAGTGCTTCCCGCTTTGCCACAGCTCCTGGCTCTGCTGTGGGCAGAGGCAGCTCGAGGACAATGAGCTACAGAGCTCAGGACAGGTTTCTCATTCACAGTGTTCCCACTTGGCATAAAGCAGCGCAGTGACATAGGAGACTAGGATATAGAATATAGGATATAGAATATAGAATAGAATAGTTTAGTTCAGTTGGAAGGGACCTACAACGATCATCTAGTCAACTGCCTGACCACTTCAGGGCTGACCAAAAGTTAAAGGAAATTATTAAGGGCATTGTCCAAATGCCTCTTAAACACTGACAGGCTTGGGGCATCAAACACCTCTGTAAAGAAAAGTTTCCTCATGTCAAGTCTGAACCTGCCCTGAGGCAGCTTTGACCCATTCCCACACATCCTGTCCCAGGGAGAAGATCTCAGCACCTCCCTCTCCACATCCCCTCCTCAGAAAGCTGTAGAGAGCAATGAGATCGCTCCTCAGCCTCCTTTTCTCCAAACCAGACAAGCCCAGAGTCCTCAGCCACTCCTCGGAGGACTTCCAGCCCTTTCACCAGCTTTGCTGCCCTCCTCTGGACACATTCCAGTACCTTCCCATCCTTAATTGGTGGGGCCCAGAACTGCGCACAGTACTCAAGGTGAGGCCGCATCGATGCTGAATACAAAGGGAGGTACATTTAGATTAGATACTAGGAAAACATTTTTTACACTAAGGGTAAAAATTTTTTACACTGAGGGTGGCCCAGGTTGCCCAGAGAGGCGGTGGATGCCCCATCCCTGGAAACATTCCAGGCCAGGTTGGCCGGGGCTCTGAGCAACCTGATCTGGTTGGAGATGTCCCTGCTCCTGGCAGGGGGGTTGGACTGGATGGGCTTGAAAGGTCCCTTCCCACCTAGACCCCTCTGTGATTCTGTGATAATCCCCTCTCTTGACCAGCTGGTTATGCTGTGTTTGATGTGTTTTTGCTCTCCTGGCTGCCAGGGCACACTACTGTCTCCTATTGAGCCTGCTGCCGACCAGCATCCCCAGATCCCTTTCTGCAGAGCTGCTCTTCATCCACTGCCCTCCCAGTTTGTATTTGTGTGCAGTGTTATTCCGTCCCATGTGCTGAATCCGGCGATTGTTCTCGTTACATTTCATGCCGCTGATGGTTGCCCAGTGCTCCAGTCTACCTGGATCCCTCTGCAAGGCCTCTTGTCCCTCAAGGCAGTCAACAGCACCTCCCAGTTTTGTATCATCAGCAAACTTGCTAATGGTGCATTCACCTGCTGCACCCAGCTCGTGGATTAAAGTATTGAACAGCACTGGCCCTAGGACTGAGCCCTGAGGAGCACCGCCAGCCAGATGTAGCCCCATTCACTACAACACTTTGAGATCTGCCCTTCAGCCGGTTCTTCGCTCAGTGCACCATGATCCCCCTCACCTCACAGCTGGACACTTTGTCCAGAAGGATATAACCTTCTGCCTTATCATAGAAGGATATCAAATTAGTTACAAGACTTTCCCTTCGTGAACAGGTTGACTGTGCCCGATGATTGCATTGTCCTTTAAATGCCTTTCAATAGCACCCAGTATGATCTCCGTTAATTTCTCTAGGTACTGAGGTTAGACTAACAGGTCTGAGGTTTCCTGGGTCTTCCCTCACACCCTTGTTGTAAATTGGAATAACATTGGCTAGCTTGCAGTCAGCTGGGACCTCCGCAGACTCCCAAGGCCTTTGGTAGATGATCAAAGAGGTGTCCTGCTGTAACTTCCACTAGCTTCTTCAGTATTCCTGGATGAATCCCCTCAGACCCCATGGACTTGTGAATATTCAGCTGATACAGCTGGTCCCTTACAATTTTGGTGTCCACAAACAGTCACTGTTCCCGCAGTCATGGTCCTCTGCCTCAGAGGACCGGGCAGCCTGAGGTCTATCAGTATTATTAAAAACTGAGGCAAAAAAAGCATTGAATGCCTCCACTTTTTCTTCATCCCTATTTGTCAGGTGACCATCCTCAACAAGGATTGGTTCAATGTTTCCTTTAGATGTCCTCTTGCTATTAATGTACTTTAAAAAGCCTTTCTTGTTGTCTAACCCAACACTGGCCAGTTTCAACTCTAATTGAGCTTTGATCTTTTGTGTCTTCTCCCTGGAGAGAATGGGGTGGGGTGCAGAGGGAAAGGGGAAAGGGCTGTGCCCAAAGAAGTGGGTACAATCCTGGGCTCCAGCTCCAGCTGCACTGGTGATGCCCATCGTCCTGTCACCCCCCAGACCCTTTTGTGTTCCAGTGCTTTACTGGTTGTGACTTATATCCCAATGGCTCCTATACAAAATTCTTCCAACTCGCCTACAACGGCCACGACTTCCTCAGCTTCGATGTGGACAGAACTCACTGGGAGAGGCAGCAGCAGAGTGAGCTGGCGGTGGAGTTTGAGAAGCAGTACAACAACTTTCTCGGTTTCTCTGAGACCCTGCAGGACCTTCTCAATGTCACCTGTGTTGACCACATGAAGAAATTCATCAAGTATGGGAGGGCAACTTTGGAGAGACAAGGTGAGACGACCCCACCTCAAAGTCCCCCACACGCTGGGGCCATGTGGGGCCCTATCAGGGCTCCCTCACCCCTTGCCTCTCACCCCCTAGAGACACCCGTGGCCACAGTCTTCACCCGCACATCCAGCCCAGACCAGCTCCTGCTGGTTTGCCACGTCACCGGCTTCTACCCGCGGCCCATCAGCGTGGACTGGCTGCGGGATGGCCAGGAGGTGCCGCCGGGCCCGGCGCTCAACACCAGCGCCATCCTGCCCAACGCCGACCTCACCTACCAGCTCCGCAGCATCCTGGCCGTGACCCTCCATGACGGGCACAGCTACGCCTGCCGCGTGCGCCACCGCAGCCTGGGCACCCGCAGCCTCGTCATCCCGTGGGGTAGGTGCCACCTGTGGGGCACAGGATGCAGGGTGGTAGGAGAGGCTCCTGGTCTCATGCGGGTGCTTGGAGGATGGTGGGTCAGGCTGCGATGGCAACTCTGGCCATGGCCTCCTGTGAGTCTGCACCTCTCTCTCTCTCTCCTCTCTCCTCCAGGCACATCCAACGCAAATCTCAGTATCAGCATCACCATCGTGGTGCTGCTAATCGTGGCTGCAGCCCTCGCTGTGGCCATCTGGTACTACAAGTGCAGGTGAGGTCTTGTCCTCACCCAGCTGCACCAGCCCCAACATCTCCAGGCTGTGGTGGGCGAGAGCTGCCTGGCCAGGGCTGTCTGCCCTTCTCCAGCCTCACTCACCTCCTCTCCTGCAGGAGCTGAGAGCACGGGACGCACGACACCAGGGATGCCCCAGGGCCACGCTGGCCCCCCAACATCTCCCTGATAATAAACCGCTAATTAATACCCCCATGCATGCAGGAACTCCTGGTGTGCCATGCCCAGTGCCCGCAAGCACATGGTTTCACGCAGCTCCTGCCTACCCCAGGACAATCTTCCCCCAACCAACCCTTCTAGGGTGATATCAGCACCTCTGCACCAGATCCCAGTCCTTGGGACCAGGGGATGGGGACAAACAGGCATGGGGCCAGCACGCAGCTTGAGGGCACGGGGACCCCAGCCATGTGGCCAGCTGTGGGAACGGGATTCGCCTCTCCAGTGGGAAATACAGCCACACTGGGGCAAACCTGCCCGTTTCGGTGCTGGGGGTACAGGGATGTCTGTGCCACGCGGGGCTGGGCTCTCTGGGCATGCGTGGCAGCAAAGGGCGTTCCCATCAAGAACAGTGGATGCAGCCCATGACCAGGCAGCACCTCCACCTGCACTGGGGTAGAAAAGAGGGGTTGGGTCACCCACGCGGCCCCAGGTGTCAGGGTGCTGCCATGGCCATGGAGGACCCCACCAGCAGCCGGTGGGACAGCATCACTCCCACCCAAGTTCCCCTAGCGCTTGTGGCCACAACACCAAGGTGCCCCAGCCCAGCCTTCCTGTCCACCTGGGTGACCCCCTGGGCCTGTGACCCCCTCACCTGTCCACCCAGGTGCTCACCCTCACACCCCTCCTCATCCCCCTTCCCACGTTGTCCCTACCCCATCCCTCTCCCCTTCTCCCCCTCTTGCTGTCCGTCCCTCTCCCCACACATCCCCAGCCCTGGCACTGGCCCCTTCCTCATCCCAAATGGACCCTTCCCTCTTCCCCTTGCACAGCCTCACCAGTTCCTCTTCTGTTCCCACGGGTCCCCCTTCCTCATCCCCTCAGGCCTGCCCCAGAACCCCCCCAGATCCCTCCCTTTAGCCTCAGCCAAACCTTGGCCCCTCCTGTCAAGAACTTCCCAGGGCTTCACCCAGTCCCCTCCAACCCCCCCAACCCCAGCACCCGGGGGCCTTGGGGTTGGCCAAGGAGGATTCCCATCCCAGTCCTGGCCAGGACCATCCTCTCAGCTGGAGCCCCTCAGCCACCAATTCCAAAGGCCCCTTCCAGGTCCATGCCCTGCCCTGCCCCATGTCACCCCACTGCCATGGCATCACCCCATGGTGCCTGGGGCTCAGGGGGTGGCATCTCAATGCCGGGGGTCTCCAAGCCAAGGCCTGTGAGGCTGCAACACCTCATTGTCCATCCTCTGTCCCATACCCCAGTATCCTCTGCCAGATAGGGGTGAAGGCAGCAGACGTGCCTTTGGATCTGCAGGGAGGGCCCCCCTTCCCAAGGAGCCCCTGCTCCCGCATGGTGACCCTCTCCTTCCCCACACAGGATGTGGACCCTTGGAGATGAGACCAGCAGCATCTGGTCCCTAGCGCTCACACATGTGCTCAGCAAGCTTGACACAGTCAATAGGCGATAATTTAAACATGCTTCTTGAACATGCCCAGCACAAGGTCCTCCAGTGCTTCCAAAAGGATGTCCCAGGACTTCACCTCTTTTACTGTCACATGATGAAAAAAATACTCAGGAAAAAGGCAGGACTTCAAAAATAACTTCTCTCTGAAGACCACAGTGTTTCTTTGAGCCTTTTCCTCCAGCCCCTGCCTCAGTCAAAGGGCTGATGTACGGAGTTGGGCTGTGATGGAGCTGTGGGAGCACCCCCACATGCAGACATAGTAACTGTGGTGGGGCTGGGGCTGTACCCTCCACGTTTTTGGAGGCTGTGCTTAGCCCAGGAGCAGCAGTGCATCTCTAGGACCCTAGCATACAGCATCCTTCCCAGCCCAGGAGCAGAAGCAGTGCTTGAGGAGCCTTGTACGCAGCAGCATGCCAATCAACCAGGAGAGAAGCAGTGAAGTTCTGTCCTTTTTCTCAAGCCGAGGAGGCACTTTCAGCAGGAGATGGCTCTCCTTAGCAGGTGCAGATAGCTGCCAGCTGTCTGAAAAACATCTACAGCTCTCTTGAGGGGTGAGCTGATTGTTTTGTAGGTATTAATGCAAGGCACAAAGAAAGGACGTTTGTCTTGTCTGAAAGAATGGCTGGAGAAATGCCGCTCACATGGTCCAGGTGTGGTCTCGGTGTTTACCTTGGGAAGTCTCCAAGCAGATGGGATATGCTGGAGCCACATTCTTCCCACTCCTGCTCATGGAGGGCTCCACATAGACATGAGGACTTGGACAGCAGATGTCTTCTGTGGGAGGTTTTGTCTCTTTAGCTTGTGTAGGTTGGGGCTTTGGTTTTGGTGGGCTTGTGATTCAGATAAGGATACAAAGGTCCCTTCCAACCCAAACTGTTCTACGATTCTAAACTGTGAGTAGAGGATGTGGTGTCCCTGCTTCCCATTTCCCCCACAAGTCCATCTATGACTGAACCTTCAACGCGTCCATACCTAACCTGATACAATGACCTATTAGTAAGGCTGGACTGTCCATCCATTAGAGAGAATTAATTTAGCCCTGAGCGGTGGGCTGGTAGTGATTTGCCATTACCACCGACAAGAAAAACTATTTTCTTGCCAAGGGGAGACTATCCTTTTTAAGTGTCCTTATCTACCATCAATATTTTGGCTCCTGTGCCAATTAAAAATGTTGTAAATTAGCAATAACTAACTGCAACCATCAGCTCAGGTCTTGGAGCATCGGCAGGGGGAGCAGTGGCCCTGAGGATTTCCACTGCATCACGCCCTCACCCCAGCTTCCCGTATATCGGCAGTCTCAACTGATTGCATGTTGGGATCCACTTCTGCGTTGATGAACTGCAGGCACTGGAAGAGGAACCATGCAATGACATGGAACACATATCCATGTCTAGGTTTCCACAGCTGAAGAGGGACATGGGTGACCTTCTCGCTGACATCTAGCAGCTCTCCAAGTACAGAAAGATTCGTAACTTATCTGGGCAATCTCCTCAGGGCACAAAACCACTTGGAAGACCTTAAGAGGACCTTAAGTAAAATTGCACATGGATAAACTCTTGCCACATTGTCAATGTTTATTCCTTCAAGGAAGCAGACATGAAGAACTTACCTCCAGGATGTCCCCAGGGCTCAGAACCAGCATCCAGTCAAGAAGCTAGATGAGCACTGTTGTCCCCATCATCTAGAAGCAAGCACAGATGAGAAACATTTCCATAGCATGTCAGGATCCACTTCTGGCTTAGCGAACTCTGGGCACTGGAAGAGGGTCAGGTAACAGCGTGGAAGCCAGAGGTCGGTGCAGCTTCTCAACATTTTAGCTGCCTGTGAACAGAGGCAGTGGTGTCTTTTGGTGTGTGTGTGCCCACGCAGCAGGAACAGAACTGTAAGGCCAGGTGTAAAGCCAGAAAGGTACTTTGGGCCAAAATGACTTTTATGATCATTTACATGTCTCGGTCAGACTCCTTTTGTTTGTTCCAGGCAGCAGGTAAGCACTGAAACGTGTCTGAAAGCCTACACTAAAGGGTGAAAACAGAACTGGTGGTGCTAATTTCACTCAAGAATGGGACATTTCTTGAAGTGGTAAAATGCCTGCTGCTTTGTTTTACCCATGGGAGGATTTTAGGAGTCCATTTCTGCTCTTGGCTGACTGTACCTTGTTCCCTGACATGCATTTACTGGGATGTTGTGGAGCTGGAGCCTCTCCTGCAGCACGCCAAGTCCTACGGTGGGAGAGAAGCAGCACAACTCTCCGTGAACAGTGCACTAAATGAGTCGCAGTGCAGTGCTCCAGGATTTGAGTTATTTCCAGAAAAAAATAAGAGGTCACATCAAAAGGAAAAAAGGGAAGGGGTGTAGATGCTCTTAGGGTATTGGAGATGCAGTCCATCAGATCCATTTCATCAACAATGAACCAGAGTAAGACCCAGCGTGAATCAGCGTGACAGTTCAATAGCATTTATTCCTGGTTTTGAAAATCCCAAAAAGGCATCTGAGCAGCTTGTTTCTCTTTCCATATTTCTAAGTAGATGCAAGGTAAGAATGAGTCACTGACTAAAAATAAAAACAAGCCTCTTATCTTTTTATATCCTTAAGTAGAAAGTGGGATGTGCCACATTAATCAAGCCTTGATTGAAAGGCCTGTGTAGGCTGGCTGCACTGAAAAGGGAGACCTGAAAAAGCTGTCCTGTTGCCTGCATTGGCCTATACCGTGGTAAATCACAGCAAGCCGCCCAATTATTTGAGGAAATCAAGTATGAGCCCTGGGGATCTGTTGTCTTTTCTCCCCCCTTCCCTCAAGGCTGTGCCATCATCAACTGTGTATAGAAAGCGTCAAGACTAAACCAGCTTTGGGGAGAACCCTTCCTCAGTCCCTACGACCCCTCTTGCATGGGGTTGTATGTAGGGGATGTGTGCGCACGGGGAACCATTCAACTGCACGCAGTGGTCTGTCTGTCATCCAGTGTCCAACAAAACATGCTGGTGAGATTAATCTATTACAGCTGCCAAGTGACATTCAGGGGTTTGGCTTTTTAGAAATGCTTCCTGCGTTTGGCTTCATCAGCTCATACAGCCAGACCAGTATGTCTTGCTTGTTTAACATGACTTAGTAAGATGCTCTGATATCATCCCACTTTGTCATTTTGAAAGTATCACAGTGTTACATAGCCTTGTCTGGAGATGTTCTAACCTATTATGCTCCTTGTGGCCTAACAGATCTTTAAGATATAGAGTGTTTGCAGTTGGACATGTAATTAATGAATCACATTTTTAGGTGTGGAAGCCACTAATTCGTTTTTAAAGGGTAGAAAGGAAGATCCTGGGAACTACCAACCTGCCAGCCTCACCTCTCTGCCTGGGAAGATCAAGGAACAGATCCTCCTGGAAGCTATGCTAAGGCACATGGAGGACAGGGAGGTGATTCGAGACAGCCAGCAAGGCTTCACCAAAGGCAAGTCTTGGCTGACCAACCTGGTGGCCTTCTATGATGGAGTGAGTACATCAGCGGACAATGGGAGAGCTACAGATGTAATCTATCTGGACTTCTGTAAGGCCTTTGACATGGTCCCCCACAACATCCTTCTCTCTAAATTGGAGAGATACGGATTTGATGGGTGGACTGTTTGGTGGATGAGGAAATGGCTGGATGGTCGCATCCAGAGACTAGTGGTCAGTGGCTCAATGTCCAGATGGAGATCAGTGACAATTGGTGTCCCTGAGGGGTCTGTACTGAGACCAGTACTGTTAAATATCTTCATGAATGACATAGTGGGGTCGAGTGCACCCTCAGCAAATTTGCAGAGGACACCAAGCTGAGTGGTGTGGTCAACATGCCTGAGGGATGGGATGCCATCCAGGGAGACCTAGACAACCTTGAAAAGTGGACCCATGTGAACCTCATGAGGTTCAACAAGGCCAAGTGCAAGGTCCTGCACCTGGATTATGCCAATCCCCAGTATCAATCCAGGCTGAGGGACCAAGAGATTGAGAGCAGCCCTGCTGAGAAGGGCTTGGGGTACTAGTGGCTGAGCAGGCTCTGGGGAGACCTTATTGCGACCTTTCAGCACTTAAAGGGGGCTTATAAGAAAGAAGGGGACAGAGTATTTAGCAGGGTCTGTTGTGATAGGACAAGGAGTAATGGTTTTAAAATAGAAGGAGGTTGATTCAAACTGTATAGAAGGAAGACATTTTTTACACTGAGGGTGGTGGAGCAGTGGCCCATGTTGCCCAGAGAGGTGGTGGATGCCCCATCCCTGGAAACATTCCAGGCCAGGTTGGCCGGGGCTGTGAGCAACCTGATCTGGTTGGAGATGTCCCTGCTCCTCGCAGGGGGTTGGACTGGGTGGCCTTTAATGGTTCCTTCCCACCCAATCCAGTCTGTGATCCTGTTTTACACACAGGACAACAGGGAGGCCGTAACCCACCCCCAGGCAAACCCCTGATGTCAGTGGTGCTGGTGGAGACCTGGGAAAAGAGCCGGAGGCTGCTGGTGCTTCAAAACACTGCACGCAGCTGTGACTCCTTATGCAAATATCTGAGATGATTTATTAAAATTGGGATGATAATAGGGACTGTAGAAAGCTATTTTTGCTTTGTCACAGACTTCCATTTTTTCCAGCTGCTGTAATGCAAATCAGCGTGACTGGAATAGGAGCCCAGATAACCTGTCCCTTGTTCTGTTATCCTAAGTGTCTGTGATTTCTAGTTAGGCTTTTTGTGCTCCACTGCATCTCAGGGCTGAAGAAGGTCAAAGTGATCAAATTTCAACTGAATATGAGAAATATGAGCTTTAAGAGGGCATAAGTGACACACTCATGGGGCTAGAGTGGGTTTCTGATCTCCCTCTGCAATAATTTCATACCCAAGACAGAACCTAAATCAGCATATGCAGGAGTTCACCTCTTTCATTATTTAAAAGAATCCAGGCAAGCAAATGCAGCGCAGACTCCACAGTGGAAACCTGCAGCAAAGAAGCAGCAAAGACACATGAGGGGAAAGATTAACACATACACATTATGTGAGAACTGAATGAAGAACCATAGTTAAATGTGCCGTTGGGTGGGCACTATCCAATTTTTGCCAAAACTGTGTCCTTCTGATGTTGGAGGCTCCAGAGCTGGACGCAGTGCTGCAGGGGGGGTCTCTAGAGCGGAGCAGAGAGGCAGAATCCCCTCCCTCAACCTGCTGGCCACGCTGCTGGGGATGCAGCTGGCTCTCTGGGCTGTGAGTGCACATTGCTGGCTCATGTTGAGCTTCTCATCTGCTATATGTTTTGGTTCATTGCTTGCCTGTCCTTGGAAACATTCCAGGCCAGGTTGGACGGGGCTCTGAGCAACCTGATCTGGTTGGAGATGTCCCTGCTCCTTGCAGGGGGGTTGGACTTGGTGGGCTTTAACAGGCCCTTCCCACCCAAACCCTTCTGTGATCCTATGATTCTATAAGATGCTCTCTCTTAAAACATAAAATCCTTATTATAAGCTCATCAAATTTAATGGGTAGGCATTTTTAGGATCCATAAAAGAGGTGACTATCTTTCTATCCATGGTTATGTATGTGTGCCTTTGAACAGAAGCTATGGCCAGCTGAATAAAGAAAGGTGCATGCCACATGATTTAAAAAAAAGAAACTCCTCCGCACTATGTAGTAAAATCACTGATCTTTTCCTTTGACCACCGTTCCTGGATTACTAACCCCAACAAAATTTCGTTAGAACTACACAGCAGCCACAGAATAAGCTCGTCAAAGGGCACGTGGGCATTACAAAGCGCTGTTCCCCTTTGTGAGTCACGGTCCATGTAAAACTTGCAAATAACCTCGCAAAGGAACATCGGTGCTTAAAGATCAGCATTGCATATCCTAAAGAAATGAGTGGTTTATATCATCTATTTTCAAGCTCTGGTGGCTAATCATGTTAATTTGAGTAATTGTTAAGGGCCATCAAGTTAATAACGATGGGTCATCTGCAATTGCCATCTTGAACATTCCTGCTTAGAAAGACCTCAATTATGTCTGCTCAACTTCAGAATAACTCACCGAACAAAATCGGGGCTTGAACTGTTCCGTTCTGTGCCCTTACGTGGGAGCACATCTGCTCTGGAAGTAGTGCTATGCTGTTTAGGATTAGTCCAGTCCTTCTCCCATTTACTCCAGCCAACCATTTCAGCAAACGCAAGTCCGCTGCACGCCATGTTCAATGGCTGTGCCTACCGGTAGATGCTTTGGCCACAAATAGAGAGCAAGGATGGAATGGGAATAAAAAAAAAGGAGTTTATTTATGTTACAATAACAGAAAGACTTCTGCTATTATATGAATCCACTCAATGTAAATAAATAAAATAAAGATGCTCCAGAACATTAAGTTTTTTTTCCGTTTGGAACAATTGCATTTGTCACAAATTAATGTAGTTGCTCTAAACAGACTGTTAGTGCAATTTAGGATGTTGTAGGCAAACAGGGCACTCTGGAAAGCATGTAGACTGGCAGGGATGGCCAAGACTTTGCCATAGTAGACAAGGCATGAAGAGACAAGGTATAAAATCTTTTTTTTCTGCCGAGATCTGAGAAATATGTGTCAGCTCTGTTAACTTATGGTCTTAAAACAAATCTATTTCTTGATTTTTTTTTTAAAAAAAAAGAAACAGGGTGAAATTTAATATCAGGCATTCAAAAAGAGTCAGAACTTGCTCTAATTTTCTCTTTTTAGTTGAATAGTTACAACTGGATTCAGCCCATAAAGACTAAGGCTGGAAAAGCTTGAAACAATGGGGATTTTTGGTGTGTGTTTCACTGGGGCCAGGATGTCTCCCAGTGGGGAGCAGGGAAGGGGAGAGGTTTTGGTTATTTGTATTGCTGTTTGCCGTTTTTCCTCCTTTTCATGTTTACATCTAAAGACCTTTAGCAAACAATCAAAATTAAAATGGGAAAAGCTTTAAGTAATATAATACTGAAAATAATGGTTTATTTGGTGTAATAGCTTTATAATGGATAACACAACAACACTATTTGTGTTCAGCAGCCTCACGGAGAAACAGAGCATAAGCGTGAAGGGTTTTGGTTAAGCCTTTAAGGGTTTTAGGACATACACTGTTCGTTAGAGGAGACAACACTTAAAAGGCCCTGTGAACATACGCCAAACACTCAGATTATCTGATAACAAAAACTGGCGAAAGAGGCTGATCCCCACCCCCTGAGCACGGCCTGCCCACGCGTGGCCTCATCAGACACCGAGCAGAAGACAGTTGTGTTCCACAGCATTGTCAGTAGCTGGGGTACACTGTGTTGTAAACACTTGAAGTCATGTATTTTTGCTAAGTAGTCATAAAAGAGTTTTTCAGTGTCTGAGCAAATGCTGGTGAGCAAGGGAAGGGCTGGAGTGACTAATGGTGGAGCAGGATGCTGGCTGAATGCGTCGCTCGGGCCTAAGGCCAGGCTTGTCTGTACTTAGAGGCTGGAGCCAAATAATGGACAAATACGCACTTTTCTGAAGTCTGGAGCTATTTAAAACTCAATTATTTCTGCTGGGGAAAAAAAAATAGGTTTAGGGAGTTTGCTTTTGAAGTGATCCATCATTATCTCTTGAACCACTACTGCTTCTGGTCAAGCAGAAATGGCCTTTAAATATGTCACACTACCACGCTGCTTATAACTTCAGCAAAAGTGAGTTAAAAATTTTAGGGAGTGTTATTATTCACTTTGTTCAGCCATGCTTTCTTCACTGTTATGGAAATTGGGTTTGTTCAAGCTACACATGCAATTTTTGGCAGGTGCTAGCAGATGGGAGTTGTTAGGGTTTGACTGCTGGCAACCCTTTTGGCAACTGTCAAGTTTCTTAACCCCGGTTCAGGACTTCTTACTGGTTCAGCATTCCGTACTGGTTCAGGACTCTGCTCTGCAGCATGGATGGCAGTGCCCAATAGTGACCCTGCCTGTGGGGAAGGCACTTCTGAAATAAAATTCCGAATGACAAAATAGAAGATAAAGGGCAAAGGAATAAAAATGAAATACGTATTCTGATTTTCAAAAAGAAAAACTTGGAAAATTGCCTGACTGGAAGCAATTGAGGGATGTAAAGTAGTTAAGTAAAAGCAATTTCAGGTAATTTCTGGAGAGTCCTGCTGGGATGAACTAATTTCGTGTCTCGGTTAATGCAGCAGGTGATGAACGGCAGAACATACTCATTTCAGCAGATTCTATTTCAGAAAGGGGAACTGGAGGCCTGATCTCCAGCAGAACAGGAAGAGCAGCTGAAGGAATTAATCTACCCCCATAAGCACCTCCTGGACATTTTTTGGGGCACCCTAATGAAGCAGAGGAGCTCAGGACCAGATGGAAAGCATCAGCAGCTTTGTACCATGTGTCCGTATGCCGGAGCAGCACACAAGTCTGTTAAGAGCTGAGGACGGAGACACAAAATTGCATAAAACTGAGACTAGTTGAGAATGGAAGCGATACAGAGCTATGTTAACCCAACTCTTGGTGGCAGATGACTTCCACCTGGTGAATAGTTGTGGACCTCATCGTCATCACATCGTTTCTCTCTTTCTCTCTCTCTCTGTAAGCACAGACATACGTGTATATATATAAAGTGTGTATATAAAAATATTGAAAATATAAATCTTCCAATTTCATACCAAAGCAAGAAAATCTCCCCATTGGGTAATACTGCAATTCCCACTTTTTTTTTTTGTGAAACATCTCTTGCTGGCAGGTATGGCAGGCAGAACTCTGAGACACCACAGTACTGGCACGTTTGGGGACTGACACCAGCAAAGTAGCTGCTTATGAGCTCGAGGGAAAAACCTTTACTGTAAAATAAATTAACTGATGGATGTTATCAACTGAATAGATTAAAATGAAGCTTGTCTGTGAACCTGAGAACAGGAGAGAGATAATATAACAAAAAAAAAAAGGCTCAAGGTCTCAGATAAGGACAGGGAGAGATCATTAAAGTTACTGTTACAGGCAAAACAGACTCAAGTTGGGGAAAACAAATTCAATTTATTATTAATAAAACCAAAGCAAGTGTCCTGGTTCTGTCTAGTTTTCATCTGAGCTGGAGAAGCTGGAACTGGTGGCACCTGTGGCTGGAGACACAGCTGGGATAGGTTACTGGTTAGCCAACAGCTGGAACAGGTTACCCAGATTGGCCCAAGGGTCCTTCCATCTCGCTATATAAGTGAGGAGGGTGGTGAGGGATGGTTCTGCTGTCTGGAAGGAAGCTGGGCATCAGGATACATCATGAACCATGGTACTGTACATTATGTGCTTAAGTATTTTCTATTATTGGCTTTTTTGTTTGTTTGTTTTCCATCTCTGTGTTCTCTTCTTCTTTTGTTCTCTTGAACTTTTTTCTTAATCTCAACCTATGGATTTTTGCCTTCTTTTCTTTACCAATTCTCCTCCCCATCCCACTGGAGGGTGGGGAGAGTGAGTGAGTGACCGCGTAGCTTGGTCCCAAGCGGGGCTGGACTATGACATGCTCATCCAAACAATGGTCTCTGAATGCTTTTGAAACCTTCTCGTCAGTTTATAGGCAAGCAGCTGCAAACCATGGGCTGCAGAGCCAGGCACAAACTCCTTGAGGGTTAGAGGGGGCAATTTGGGCTCTGATCCAGCCATCCTAATGACCTTGAGAAAGGACAGGCCCTGAACACTAATAATCAGGGTTTCCTAGGCCATGGGTTTCTCCCAGATGGTCATTAATCCCCAGAAAACGTGTGCTGTGCCTCAGTTGTTAATGCCTCATTAACCCCATAATGGCAACACCTCTGCCATAGCTGCAGGTTTTCTGTTCCCCCTTAAATGTACAGAAGACCCTGATATCCTCAATCAAGGCATATGCTTCCTGAGAGGCACAGCAGACTGTGGCCTATCGGCTACACTCCCATTACTGGGAAAAAAGATCCCTGTGGAGCATAGATGTGTCAGATGATGCTTCGTACAGCTGCTGAAAATGCATTAGCTGTTAAAAACCTGCTGATCCCCAGCCTGTCTACGCATTCCAGATCCCTGTATTCGCGTTCCCTCGGAGGTTATAATGTGGAGGAGTGCTGTCAGCTTTAGTCACTTTTCTTGCAAAATGTGCTTTCCCAGGACTTCCTTCAGCTGTTGCACATAGTGTGACTTTCCAGGATTCCTGAGAACAGGGGCTGCCACTGAACCAACCAGAGCAGCAACCGTGCCTAAGTAGTCAATAATTTATTTTCCCTTCACTAGCAGTGGGTGACTTGAGTCTTACCTCCTGTGTCCATGATGACTGTTGAGAATTACCAAATTACCATAGCCAAATCCTATGGTTGTGGCACCCAGTAAAGGCACTGGTGCTCCACAAGGTCTGATTTTCAGCCCTGTGGAGGTAGGGGATATTTTGACTCCCATTGTAGAGAGTAGGAGCTAAACCAAAGAGGGACATTTTAATACTCCCTCATTTTGGATGCTCAGGTTAAATAATCTCTAGGATTTTTTAGAACACAATGGGATGTAGGTGGCCCTCCCACTGCTCCTCACATGGCGGGGACACCCTGTGCACCTCTGTCAGCAAGGTGTTAAGCTTTTCAACTCCTCCAGACCCTCTTGTTAAATCTTTCTGTCTTCGGCAATTTCTCCAGCATCTTTTCAGCAATGCCTACCCTGTTCTTGGTCTGCAGAAACAAGTCATCGACCTCCCTCCTGTGCTTACTACAGTCCTTCATCAGAGTGGGAAGTGCTGTTTGCCTCCACAGTTTATGACAGAGAAGCATAAATTGTGTCTCTGCAAGCCACTTACTGTCTGGAGCAAGCATATTTAGAGAAGGAGGGAGAGCTTTCTTTGTCATTTGATTCCTACAAATCATCTGAACTTGGTTAATTCTGGCCTGGATTTCAGAAGCTCATCCATGCTGGCCAAATTGCATGTCTCTATTGCCTTCTTTGTTTCACTATTTTCTGGTGCTCTTGAAATCTCTGAGAGCTGCTGAGCTGATGCTCCTTGCTTGCATGGGCTGTCTGCAGCACGGTCCAGGAGCTGAAGTGCAGAAAAGATGTGGGAGCTGTTTCAATCATGCTTTAAAACTACTTGTTCTGGATTTTTGCTTTTGTAAACAGCCTTCAAATTTTAATGATCAAATCAAAATTTGATGAGAGATAATTTCTCTCTCTTAAAGACAGAATATGCGAAATACACACTGTTCCTGTTTCTCCCACGAGAATAGAAATGGAGGTAAACATGCTCCAAACACCCAGCATGATCCCCAGTTGTCCTCTCGGGCTCTCCTGACTTATTTTGAAGGTGGAACAAGAAGCTCCTATACTCGGTGTTCAAACCCACAGCAACTTTCAGGACAATCTAATACATACCAGAGAAAGAAGGGTCAGGAATCCATGTGGAACCCATTAATCCCTCGCCATTGCTATTTACCTCCGTTTAGCCCTTTTTTGGTTTAATCCCCAGATGGTACCAGCCCACCAGTCTGAAACACTGGGATGTTTATTTTAGCTTCTAGCAATCTGGCAGCTGGGATCGCTCAGCTGCATCTCCTGCCGCTGGCTCAGACTGATAAACATGGTCCCTACAGCTGGCTGGGGATATTTCCCAGTTTACAGCTTATTTCAGCTTTACCTTTGCAACCCCACCACCACCGCCCTTGCTGGCACTGCGGTTCCTATGCATCTGTGCTTTTGCAAGTGGGGTGTGTGTGCTATTTTAAAGGTTTGCTCCCCCAAACCCAAGGGCAGCGTTGTGTGGAACGGCACCGTACGGGCAGAGCGATGGAGGGTGGCAGCTCCGCTGTGGGGGCCTGGGATGGAGGTCTCTCTTCCAGCTTGCCACCTGGAAGTTGCTTTTCTGTTGCTGTAGCACTTTCTGCCTTTCTCGTCCTGCTGGAAAGAGCAATGGTTGTCTGGGAAGGAAAGAGCAGCATTTAAAATGGCAGTGGTCAAAATGAAAGGAGGGGTAGCAGGGGCTACCAATTTTGAGGGCTACGTGGATGGATTTGAATAATGGAGTAATGCTGAACTCTGAGGACAGATAGCTCTCTTCCCTCCTCCCTTTTCCCTCCCTCCACCCCAAGCCAGAGTAATCCGAGTATTTGTGCTAATTCATCAGCTGATTCAGCTTTCTGCTCGGGAATTTTCCTTGCAGATGATAGAGGTCACCTTAAGTCAATTATCAGATTTGCTCTGATAAAAGGCTGATTGGAAAGCAGAGGACGGAGACATGAGCTCCCTTCAGGGACTGGTATTTATTTTCCTTCATGGACTGGGACTTGGGTACTTGGTTTTTATTTTTTTTTTTTTTTTTAAATTTAACAATCTGCATATAGAGACTTGAAACAGAACAGGACTTTGGAAATACTCACTGTGCCCAGCAATAGCATCTTAAATTTTAGTCCTCACAGCTGTGATAAACAGGGAAGGAGCATCCAACTCTTTCTTGCAATCTAGTCTGTAGGTCAAGAATTTTCCCTGATCTGCTTGTTCATCTAAACTTTGAATTAGCTTTGATGGGACTGGAATTAGGTTTAGAAACAATCTGGCTTAAATTAAAAACCTGTTCAAGCCTACCAGCACTACCTAAACCCCAGCTTAGCATTCCTGGATGAAGTATCTCTGTTCCAAGGCATCATGTCCACAGAGACCTATGCTACCAAATCAAACTTTTGGAATTTGGATAGCCAGGCAGAAACCCGGCTTTTCTCCCAGACGAGCTGATCCCCACCATACTGATGCAGAAGTTGAATACCACTGCTTTAAGGAACTTTTTATAAAAGGGTGAGAAGTCAAAGAGCCTGTGGCCTTGGTACGAAATAGCACAGACGGCCAGACTCTCCACTAGATGGAAGTGTTATCCGGACCCTGCACAGGGGATGTATGGGATCGCCTCTTGCGAGGACAGAAATGACCCATGGACGTGAGAAGCCACCAAAATCCATCTGGGAATCCCTTACTGTTGCTCTTCCCCTGCCACAGCTCCAGTTTGGGCAGAGCACAGCGAGGGGGACCCGCGCTGCCCTTAAGGCACTCGTTTGCCCACAGCTGGCACACTGCGGGGTGTTTTGTTGTGGGACCTGCACAGAGACTCAGGTAGTGCTGTGAGAAGGGTGAGGGCAGGGAATGATAGCAGTCAGTGAAAACCAAACAGAAGATGTTGGTTTTTTCAGCTTTTCCTGCTGCAGTCATCACCTGAAATCCAAGAGACAGGTTTTTCCCTTTTGTCTGTTTCCGACATCCTCTCCTCAATTACTTCTTTATTCCTGCCTTCCTTTTTTTTCTTGTCTTGTTCTGCGTTCCCATACTTAAATTATTTTTTTCGTTTTTGATAATCCTTCCAGAAAAGCTTGGCTCTTTGAGCAATTGCTCTTACCTTTGTCTCCTCATTAATAATCTCCACACCCTCTTTCTCCTGCCCTCGTCTCAGGCCTGATCATGCTTACCTTCAATTGGAAATGCCCAGAGGCCAGGGAGTATGTGTAATTATGAAAGGGATGATTAAATCTCATTATTCTGAAGAAATTACAGTTGTTAATGTTCTTAAGCCAGGCAAATGTGTGCTGAATCAATGATGCTATAGGGAGAGGGAAGAATTACTGTATGACATTTTTGCCTTTAAAAAAAAAAAAAATCAGTCTCAAAGCTTATTTTTGTCCAAAATCTAGATAAATCCCTCATAATCTATTCTGTCTTTAGGGAAAAAAAAAGAAAAATCTCTGCTTGTGGCAAGCTGCCGCATTGGATTCTTTACTGCAGAAGAACACCATGTGCTGCTAAAATTGTGCTTGAAACAATAAAATATAAGTGTTATGATTGGAAAAAGGTTATAGGATCAAGAGCCATACCCACATACAATTGACACCACCATCCATCTAGGGCAGCCTTGTTAGAGCTGCTCTTTCCTTAGGTATTGGCAGGACAGATGCCACTGTCTGAGAGAGGAGCATTAAGCAATAGTTCAAAAATGTTAGCAAAATGCTCTCAGGGCTCAGAATGTACTGGTAAAAAAAGGCTTGTCCTCATCACAGTTGGTGAGGATTAACTTCAGTGACTTTGATCTGAAGTACCTTGCACTCACAAATTTTTTTTTCCTTGGATTTTTTTTTTAATAACTAAATATTTGGAGGAATCATTTGGCACTTGAACACATGACTAAACCCATTTATAGTGATGCAAGACCTACTGGCTTTCAACAAGGTAGGTGTGGAGGCATCGCTGTTCCAACACAGCTGTTGCTCACTGGTCAGGTCCTCCTGCTTCCACACTGCTTTGCTGAGCCCTGTCTTTTCCCAGGCAGCTGCAGCTTTCCTCTCCGAGCGTGCAACACCAGGATTTGCCCTCTCTGACATTTGCTTTCCCACCTTCCTATACTTTGAGTTACCTGGCAGCTTCAGGGAGACCTTTCCAGGTTGGCTGATCTCAGGGAGATGTGAGAATGGCCATTGCTCTACACCCATCTCCAAACAGACATCGTAACAAATACAAGAGAGCGGATGAGTAGGGTTTAGCTGGAATAACAGTGAAACAAAGAAGCTATGGCACTGGCAATGAGGATATTAACAACAGCAAAAGGGTTTTAGGAGCATGTGGCACTGGAACAGGCTGCCCAAGGAAGTGGTGGAGTCAGCATCCCTGGAGGTGTTCACAGAATGTGTAGATGTGGCACCTCAGGACATGGTTTAATAGGCATGGTGGTGTTGGGTTGATGGTTGGACTTTATGATCTTCAAGATCTCTTCCAACCTTAAGATTGTATGTGCAAGGTACCCAGTTACGGAGGGAAACAGGTGAGATCCCACCAGCAGCTGCTGCATTTTGTAGATTTCCTAATTACAGCCCAAACTCTTGGCCCACTCAATTTTCACAAAAATTGTTGTCTTCATTCTCGTCTCTTTTTTTTTTTTTTTTTTTTTTTTTTTTTTCTTCCTTACTGTTAACATCAGTACAATGAAAAGAGGGGACAAAAAGCAGAGTGGGAAACAGCTGCCATTTCCTGTGGAGAGATAGTCTAGCTCCCAGGAGCACAGAACCTTTGAAAACGTGACTTTGTCCACGTGCACAAGTCCGAAAGGTCTGACTGCATATAGCACAAGGCTGCAATTCTCCCTGTGTTGCCCAGACAAAATGCCGAGGATGTATTTTGAAAATCTCACAGGAGATGATCCCACAGGAAAGCAAGCTGGGGTGGGTGAGCCCAGCCGCTCCTGCTGATTCAGGGAGATGGAAAACCTGCAAAAAATAAGCGTGCCCTGAGATGTTTATATAGCCTGGGTATTGTAAGAAAGCAGGGGTCATGCAGTGAAGCGTTTGAAGTGGGAATATGAGGAATGTAACCGTGCAGGAGAAAGAACTATGGCAGGAGCTGAACTAAGGGCTTTGATGACAAAGCTCTAGTAAAGGAGGCTGCGGTCAGCTGCGAGTGTTTAATCTAAAGGTGGGGTTGGGGCTTTTAAAGGTTTACTGGACAGACATGAAGGAAAGGCCCATGAATAGACAAGAAATTCAACCCTGCAAGTATAGCTGCACCGGATGGGTCTCACTGGAAACATCGTCTATCTGCCAGGAGTGGAGAAAGAGGGAAGGGCAACCTCAGCGTCTGTTTCTCAGAACACTCTGGTTCTACTCATTCTTAGTTCACGTAGAGTGTAAAGAGTTTGGTAGAGTACAGGCCCTTGAAGTAGGGGAATGAGGAGGCCACAGTATAAAGTCTCACTGAGATTTCTCCAAGGGTACCTCACAAATCTCCATTTTCTGACTTTCTTACTTCTCATTCTCACCTCAGTTCTTACTGGGAAATCACACTGTAACCAGAGCCTGCTGCAGAACTAGGCAGAAAAGCTGGGGAAAATCACCCCTTTCTTTTGCTGTGTATTTTATCAGTATCTGAGGAAATTTGGATGTTTCAGTTCTGTCCAAGCTGAATCACTGGCACAGAAGAAGCTGTACCAGCGATGTGCAGACATAGCTGTCCATAGCCAGCACGTGTGCTCGAGGGAGCCTGGAGCTGACAATGTATTTTCTTGTTTACAGAAGCAGTAAAAACAAACAGCCTCTTCATTTCACCCCACAAATGTTTTATTTGTGTGGAGAATTTTGGCACACAGCAAGTGTTTGGACCATGTTAGAAATACAGCTTATGTTCCCATTTTTATATTTTGTTCTAACCTTGCATGTAAAAGCCGTGGGGTTTATATTTTTTCAACCAATTTGTCTCCTCCTACCTCATCCTTCAGTATTTCCTTCAGGGTAAGATTGGTTCCCAGGGTGAAGATGTTCATTATCCAATCTCAGCTCATGAGAGATTGAGGAGAGAAAGGGAATGAATGCAAACATCTCTGTGCGAATTGCAACCTTCTGGTTGATATCTTCCAGTCAGGAGAACTCAAAATACCCAATTACAGCTCCTATATATGCTAGTTTGTTAAAAATGTGTGTGAATCTTCTAAAAGCAGGAGGTTTTACCTCACCTTCCAAGACTTGAGTGAGGAATCTATTCTCTACACTGTCACTTCAGTATTTCCTTTCTGTTTGTGCCACAGCATCAGGATAACAGCCGCAGCCACCCGAGTAATTAATTTATGGGATATCCTGGCTTTATTCTGCTGGAAAGAAGCTGTGGAGAACAAGATACAGAAATGGAGTGTGCCAGGCTCTGGATAACCTGCTCTTTCTTCTGTTTGCTCTTTCCTGGTAGGTCAACAGGCAGTAGAGTTGGCTGGCAAGAGCTGCTGAAGCGAGGCCAGCTGTGAGCCCCTGGCCTGGCATGCCCTTTCGCTAACGGCCAGAGCTCGGCTGCGGAGCACGGGGACGGATTTGCTTATCCTAGGGGCCAGTTTGGGGTGGAGGGCGGCAGGTTTCTACACAGCGCAAGCGGAAGAAATGAAATGTGCTGCCTGAGGGTGCCTCTAACAGGGATGTAGGAGGAAAAATCCTTCTCCCAGGGCAGAGCATCACGCACAAAGCTCTGAGAAGCTGTAAAACTGACATGGTGTCCGGGGAATTGGAGCAGCAGTTAGCCTCCACGGGTAGTGCCTGTGCTGGCCCTTTTCTTCTTTCTTTTGTACTTATAGAAGAGAAGAAAATATATTTAGTTCCTGCTGCTGCAATCCATTAAGTGCCTTCCATTTCACAGCCGGGTGCTATTTTCCCCAGGGGAAAGCGATGCAATAAACATGCTTCAGATAATGAAACCTCTCTGCCCCGTTAATGGCTTTTTGAGTTATGCCTTTGGGGAGAGGCTTTCAAAGGTACTGCACGAGGTCCAGTTTCTCCCCCTACTTTTGAAATCTTTCTCTCTTTCTGTGCAGGCTCCAGGGGTGTCTGGATCACCCAGTACAAATAACAGTGGGGTCTTGGCTTTGACCAGCTTTCCCCTCAGATAACCAGGCTGCAACGCCTGAATGGGTGAGTTGTTGGTGAACACCACCTTGGGTTACTGCTTGATTGTTTACACCAGACTAAAAATGTGTTAGGTAAAAAAATCTTTTTGCATGGGGAATGTGTTGTGCTGTAGAGAAAGGAAAGGAGATATTTTTTGAGATATTTTTTCCTTCTCCAGAAAACAGACAGTCATCCAACTACTCTAGAAGATAGGGGATACATTATTTGAAGGGTTCAAAGAAACTAAATTTTATTCTTGTCTCTGGAACAAATAATAATAAAAAACAAACAAACAAAAAAAAACCAAAAAACCCCCGAAAACCGTTCAAGGCCAGGTTGGATGAGGCTCTGAGCAACCTGATGTGGTTGGAGATGTCCCTGCTCCTTGCAGGGGTGTTGGACTGGGTGGGCTTTGAAGGTCCCTTCCAACTCTAGCCATTCTATGATTCTAATACTTTTTAAAATAATACATTTATCGCTGAGAAGAGTATTCTAGAGCTTAGAACAGGAAATTGTGATTTTTCTTGCGTCTCCTCCTAGCTGAGTGCATTGTCACTACTACCAAAAAGCCCTTTCAAAGCGTGTTCTCCGTACCTGGCTTACGGGTGTGTGTGCCTACTTTCACATCTGCAGCTCCCACTGGCTTTAGCGCTACTGAACATCCAGAGCTGGAGTGGAAATTCAAAACACAGGGCCATTCCCAGAAATTAATATATACTTCTACGTGAACGGTGTTATACTCCATAGTTGTTACTGGGCTATCCATACAGATATCAAGCTGTATAAATAGCAGTAATCTATATCAAACATTCAAATAATCATTATGTAGCTTTGTGCACCTTATCTGAAGGCTGTCACACAAATACAACGCGTACCTTTCAGCAGATCACTTCCTTTCGGGGCTTTCTCACCCGCAGTTTGTATTTCATTGGTCTGACTCACCTTTTCCACAAAAGACAAAATGTGCTTACCTGCCACTCTCAAAACCCTGTTTCCTAACTGGTGAAAGGGACTCTTTCGTGCTCTTGAAGAACTCCTTCCCTATAGAGGTGATATGAAAACAATGTACAGGACGTGCTGTGAAAGCACAAGAGTTAGCATTCAAACAATAAAAAGTCAGTCCTGCAGCGACATTACATTTGGATGTGCGGCGCAATAAAAGAAGGTAAACTGAGTTACACGATTTCCTTTAGGCTGGTGCAGTTTTAAGTTAAATGCCGTGACATATGTCAAGTTAATGTGCTTTTATGTTGAACTGGGAGACGCTATCCCTTTCCTCACTGGACTAGCAATTCCTAAATACATGTTCAAAGTCCAGCTTGATGATTCTGGCTGGTTTATTTAATTTTTCATAATGGTTACCTGTTTGCACTGAATTGTACTGTCAAGCACTGGAACAGGCTGCCCAGGGAAGCACTGGAGTCACCATCCCTGGAGGTGTTTAAAAGATGTGTAGATGTGATGCTTAGGGACGTGGTGGAGTTGGCGGTGTTAGGTTAATGGTTGGGGTCAATGGTCTTAAGGGTCTTCTCCAACCTAGATATTTCTACGGTTCTATACTTAGAATAAATTGCTTTCCAGGTGCCCAAAACCTGCTCCCTTGCGCTGAGCTGAGCAGGGGGAGACGAGAAGCAAGAAGAGCTTGGGAAGATGGGAAAGAAACGGAGGTTGCAAGAGAAAACATATGGGTGAAATCCTGCTATACTCTTAAAAACGAATAGCCCCAATGACGTAAAAACTACAGCTAGTTTCAGTGAAGTGACAAATATGTGGAGCACCTCCTTCAAGCGTGACAGATCTGGGGACATGTGCGGGGAAGGTATGCTTAGATAGAAACAGGAGGATGCTGGTTATGTCCTTGGTATCGTAAGCGACGTGGGTTTTCATGTATGGTAGCACTTTGTCAGTGGGCCTTCTCGTTGTAATGCTGGGCTATAATTACCATATAATTTGCATTCATTAGTGCCTGTAAGAACTGCAGGTATTCCAATCAAGAATAGGGTCATTAACATTTCTTTTATTTGTGCTACATGCTGTATAACTGTGGATTTCTTCATGCTGGAGGGTTGCAGCTCTTGGGATGTGGTTTCACATCAGGCTATCCCTGGATTCCAGCTCTTCCCCTCCCACTACAAGTCTTTTTCCAGACACGGCAATGAAAGATGGAGCTTATGCTTTGGCCAGCCTGTATCTTTCCTGACAGAAGAAGAAAGCAAAAGTCTAATTCTAGACTCATTCTTGCTTTTTAATCAAGTTTCTCTGTAGAAGGGACTTGACTCTTGCTGTGCACCAGTAGTACCTCCAGTGAAGCCAGTACAGCTCTGTCTGCAACTGGTGTGAACAGACGCCTGCCACGCGTTCTGTGAGCGAACGCCCTGCTTTGCAGGTACACAAGAGCTGCTTTGGAAAATAATTCAGACGTATAAAACTGCAGTAGCTGCAGAAAGCACCCCATTAAGGTCCAGTTGTTTAAATGGTTACAGTTAACAAGGCGCAATTAGCTCAGTGCTTGGTTTCCTTGTTTTACCCAACCCTCCCATGGGGGCTCTGAACTGAGCAGCGGGGCATTTTATTGTATTTTAATTGTAGATTTTATAACATCCAGCGAACATGCTGCCCATATCAGTGCATTAGAGTTATCCCTTTTTATACTCCTGATGCTTTTTTAGCTATCTGGGGTTGCCTCATTTGGATTTGGGGTTTTGGTTGGTTGTTTTGGGTTTGTTTGTTTTTTTTTTTTTTATAGCAAGTGTTTTTAATCAATTCTGGAAAGGCAGCATTGTCTGAAGGCCAGAGCAGAGGGCCAAACATCAAAGGACAAAGACTAAGGTATAAGGTCTGTTTATTTCTAACCAGATGTATAAAATAGGAACATACTGTTACAACCTTAAATCCACGCAGTAATATTTTCAGGGGCTAAAGTTCAGCCCTGCCTGCGTTACCAGGTGCTGACGTTGACCACAATGACACATTTTGCTTTCATAAAATATTTAAATTGGGAATACTAAGAATTTAATAGACATTCAAGTTATTAGTAATTAATACAGGAACTATAGCAAATGTCAGTGAAATATGTGAATTCCCAAAATGCATAAATGGAAATAACATTCTCCAAAAAGCATTACCTCTCTGTTCCATCACTCGCTGGTTCAGTGCTAAAAGCACAGACTAATTCAGCCAGGCTCTGGATGACGCCCTGTTTCCTTTCCGATACCGCTGTCAGTGAGCTCTCCGGCTGGCGGCTTTGTCCCCTCACCCTCTGACCTCTCTGTGTGCTTCTACCTCTTTCCAAAATGCAGTAACTTCACTACCAGCCTTCTGATTTTTCTTTATTTAAACTTGATGCTCTTGTCACTGAGGGCCCTTATATTTCTATAACAGAGGAAAATAACAATGAGCTCAGGCCTACTGTGAATTATTTAGCTGATTAGCTTTTAAATTAATAAAATTAATACAGAAGTTAGGTTATTGTTTTTGGTTTTGTTTGGGTTTTTTTAAGCTTTTCTTTAATCTGATCTAGAAAATTGGTACTGAGGAACACTATGTTTAGAAGAGGGCAAAATGAGTAGAGAAGGACTAAGAGCAATGTCTCACTGTGTTGAGCTACTTAGCAGCGCAGTGGGCACGTGATGCAGCAGCAAGAGATGTGATTTACAGTTTGGCTTCCCTGGTGTGGGGAAAATGCTCTATTTTAAAGTTATGTGCAATCTATTGAGTGATATTAAGTCATTCAAAATAGACTTCTGGCCCAGACGTGATGTGCTGCAGAAATGTGTTGCTTGGAAGTAGAGAGAAACTTTTGAAAGTGACTTTTACATGAGCCTTGTCTTGACTCGAAAGCAGATCGGATGCGCTTCCCAGAGGCTTGTGTTATATTAGGAAAACGGGCATTGCCAGGAAGATATTCTAGCAGTGAGAAATCATCTGACTGCAGAAATGCTGCTTCGCTGTTTCTCCCAGATGAGCTCTTCAGCAAAATTGATGGAGGAGGAGGTGCCAGCAGCATCCTGGGCCTCTGGCAGGTTGCAGAGACGCTCTTCAAAGGCACCAAAGCTGCTGTGTTCCACAGAACATCTTCTCTGGGCCAAAACTCTGACCCACTGATTTTACCCACGTCACATCAATTTGGAGTCATTCAGCCGGCTCCAGTGAAATTCCTGCTGCGTGTAACAGCACAGCCAAAAGCAGCTCTGGCTATGCCTGTCTCATTTCAGAGCTTATGAGAAGAAGGAAAATAGGCAAACTTATTTTCTCATGCTGGTGGAAGTAAGTAGAAATGTTTCTTGTAGACAGAAAAGCAAAATCTGTCCCTGTCAAACTACATGCTGCATCTGTGTGTGTCTGCATAACCATGTTACTCTCCTGTAAGGGACACCTGGGACCCTTTTGAGTTATAATAGGAAAATGAAGATTTAAAAAAAAAAAAAAAATAGCATTGCAATGATCTGCTTTATTATACTGGTACCCTCCGCTGTGCAGACTCTTGTTTTCCTTCAGTTTAAACATGTGCCTGAATGATTTATCTAGAATGAAACAGGCTTGGTTTCAATCCAAATAAGGGTGTGTTTGCCTCATCAAAGGAGAGTGGGTAGTGGAGGCTCGTTTGCTGCTTGTCAGTCAGATTGGCAAAGATGATATAAAAGGGGACATTTGAAGGTCCCTTCCAACCCTAGCTATTCCATGATTCTATGATTTTTCAGCAGTGTGAAGCATAAAAATGTTTGTTTTTACTGCAGTTCAGGTGAGAAGAGGTCAATAGCTTGGATGACCTGGCTCTTCCTGCAGACCTACAGGAGAGGCGTCCCCAGGTGAATGAGACCAAGCAAGAAAAATGCTGAAAAAGAGGAGGAGGGCACAGCATGGTCTAGAGAAGCTGTGGGCGGCTCTGAGGGAGGTGCTGTGCTTGCAGTGCAGAGGGGAGGAGGAGATGCTTGAGGGGGGGGGAAAAAATCCTCCCTTCTTCTTTGGCTTGTTCCCTCTTGGAAGAGTGAGGAAGCACCCTGAGCATCTGCTCCTTGCTGTGCCTAGCAGATGGTGTGTCAGACGTGCCGTTATTCGGACCCTCCAGCCATTCCTCCTTCCCAGCTCCTGGCAGGGGCCCCAGTGCTGGATATCCAACCGCCTGGGTCAAGGAGCAATCCCTGCTGCTGTGCTACACTCCCAAATCCAGCCCGGGCATTCCAGCAAATGTCCAAAGTTGAGTCGCCTCTTTCTCCTGATCCTTAGACATCTTAAGAATTCAGTTTCATGACAGACATATCTTAATTCCTCCGCTCATTTCTTGCATGCAAATGTTACCTCCACCAGCTTTCTGCCAGGAACTCACCAAACTCTTGAAAATAAGTATTTTCAAGCCACCTGAAACTTTCAGGTTCTTATTTTTGAAGCATGTTTTGTTTAAGAACAGTCATTGCTGTACCTTACCCAAACATACAGCTGGTCCAAAAGTGTTTTCACCTCAAATTATTATTTTTTTTTTCTTAAATAGAAAACAAGAGTAGGAATTGGGGACTGCTCACCAGGGTTTCTTATGGCTGTTTCAGGGCCAGTTTAAAGACTCTTTGTTCCGATGTTTGCTAAAGCTGAGCTGTTCACAAGCGCAGTGCATTAAAGAAGAATGAATCAATTACGTGCTGTACCACCTTATTTCAGTACACTTGAACTAAGCCAAAGTAAGATATAAAAAGAAAGGTATTTTTAAGGATTCTCATGTCTGTGGTCATCCCAATTTCAGGCACAGGTTAGGATGGCTTCCCACATTCATTCAGGAGGGGTTGTCAGAAAATTCAGCTTGTTTGAAGCTGGTCGTGCCTGTAGATACCTGAACATTTTTGCAGCGTTGCGTTAGAGCGCCGCGGTGCTTTGGGGTTTGGACTGCGGTTAAATAAAACTAGCATTGCAGGGCTTTGCCTTTGCTGTGATTTTTCCACTGGAGAAAAACTTTTCTGTGGGTTAAGTCCCACAAGAAGAAACACTATCCAACTTTATTCTAGTATTTAGGAGGGTTCCTGTGTGATTCTACCGCCCTGTGCTCAGCGATTAGCTTTAAAATCTCAGCAGGGAAAAAAGACTGACGGTCTGCCTTCTTCGTGTGTTAAGGCTTGCGGTAAACGCACTCGGCCGTGACACCTTGCATCAGTGGGGTAACAGCTAAGCCTTTGTGGAGTCTGGGGACGGTGAACGGTGCCTGAATTGGGCTGTGGCTGGGAGGAGGCACTGGGCAGGGGCCAGGCTGCGCTCCTGCACTCGTTACAGGTTTTTATTATGCTGCATCGTTACCTTCAATCATGATGGGAATCTGAGCTTTGACAAGCCTGCCCCCCAGTTTTCCAAAACCGTGCAGAAACGCTTTTGAAATAGCTATTGTGATATTTATAATTGCTGCTGGATGTTTGCCTTTGCATCTTGGGCAGTTTATCAAAATAACAAAGTGAGAAACCTAGCAACAGATCTTAGTTTTAAGAATGACCTAGAATACAAATAATTACCCAGTGAAGTCACTCGCGCTATGATGAGTTAATCAGCTCATCTCTATTAATCCCCCAAACTGGTCAGGTCTCACAATTTACTTGTAATCCCAGCAATACTCAGGTTGTGAACTGAAGCTCCATGTCCTGAGAGCAAGTCGTTACGTGTAGATTTCGGTTTTGGAAAGGGAGGAGCACCAAAGGGGAGATAATTTGTTCAAGTCCAGAGCTGCAGAGAAAAAACTGAGCGCAGTAAAGGCTCAAACTATGAGGCAAAAGAAAGCAAGCCAGTATTTATTATTAAAAATATCTTATTTATTAATGAGTTGTGAATGGGTGGGATTAGCAATTCTACCTAGCAGAGGCAGAGAAAAAAAAAACAAACATAAAAAGCAACAGATTTAACAAGAAATCCTAATACTTGCAAACACAGTGTGAAGGAGAATCTGACGGACAACATTTTTATTTTCCTCACTTGAATTTAAAAAAGAATCAGAATGTTTAAACCCCCTAAAAACATTCCAGGTTGCACAGTGACAGTTGTGGTGGTACAGCAGCAAAAAACAGTGCAAAAGAGTGAAGTTTCAAGGTACCCTGAGCTGGTGCAAGGTCCTCAACACAGAGATGTAGTATGGTTTGAATTGGAAGAAGAGGATTTTGTTAATTTACACTTAATTTACAACATATTTTTTCTGTCTTCCTAGGGTGCTGGCTATGGTACATTAACTCCCAGGGACACCTGAGTTGAGTGATTAAAAGTAACTCTGAGGAAATATTACTGGCTTTAAGCGACCCTCAGCGGCACTCGGTCTTCATTGGATGGACCTTCTCCCACTGAGGACACTCGTCAGAGGATCAGTATCCAAATCTGCACAATTTGTGATCAAGTAACTACCTGGATTTTAATGATCCCTTTGGGGTGTAATATAGAAT
>WHYT01012782.1:106945-117048 GCA_009806455.1 Tetrax tetrax | reverse complement strand
AAAAAAAAAAAAAAAACCAAACCAAAAAACAGGAACAGCAAATTGATACATTTTGAAAGTCAGTAGATAGCATTTACAAAAATTAAGTAGCTTAAAAGCTGAAAGTCAATACTGAAAGGAAAAAAATAAATACTTCCACATATATGTCCCTAGTGGAGGGAGGTCCCTGAATCCTAAGAGTGGCAAGACTGCAGACATGTTTTATCATTTTTCTATAGAGTAGTTAGTTCAAGCCTTTCCTCCTCTCCTTGGAGTGGAGGAAAGGTTCCTTTACGTCTTTCTGCAACTCTATTCCTAGGCAATGTATATGACTACAGACCTATGAATTCTACCATGGGACCAGGCAGCTAGAAGGTAGGCACCTCAGTATCCTTGGGACAGATTTAAATTATTTGAGTACCTAAGTAAGAACTTGTAGGTAGAATTCAGAGCAAGTGATCTTACATGTGCAACTTTAAGCAATTCATTGAGATACCTAAGCAAAAGGTATCTCAATGTTCAGATGCTCTTATAAAAACAGAATCAATAGTAGAACAACAGGGATTCCTTCTGTGGGCCAAAAAGGACCCCAAGAAGATAATATGTCTCATTAAAATCTGTATCATTATGCTGTCTTTCTTCATGGACTGCTGAGTTTACCGCAGAGGGTTCACAACTTCTGTGCCTCAGTTAGACACAATGAATTTTCTGTAGATGTCCTAGGACAAGGTATCAGCCAAATTATTTTGTCCATATACCTCCTACTATGATATGGCAGTAATCCACCTTCCTAGGACTGTATTTCTAAGTGTGTTTGGAATGGCTTATAGCTATGTATCAAGGTGCTTGTCTCTTGCTTCAGTCTAACTGGAAAGAAATATAGCATTCTGCCTGAGGACCCACATGAGGTAGGATGAGGTGACCTTAGAGGACATGAAGTATTCACTCTCAATGTGAGGTAGCTTTCTTGTTTTTTGTTTTTTGGTTTTTTTTTTTTAAATATTTATTTGTTTAAATACATTTTGCTCTGTTCTACTGGTGATGTTCATAATAGCATTTGAACATTACAAATACACTTTGAGGAGATAGGATCACTAATCTCTACGTCATGAAGTAGGCTATGGGTTCAATTCCACATCTGAAACTGTGTCACTGGGCAGAATCTGAGAGCCCTGGGATCAGAATTGGAGAACCAGTCCTTTTCAGGAGTGTTTATTCAGTTTATATTAAGATGCTGCTTTAAAAATAAATGAAGAACTAAACAATCCACAAGATGCTAGAAATCATCAGGAAAACAGAATCCTGAACTTCTCTTTTGCTATGCAGTAGGATGCAGGGTCACAGTCCTTTCATCTTCCGATGCATCTTGCACTCCCCTCCTCATGAAACAGCGTCAGTAAGGCAGATAGATACTCACCTATCATGTTCTATAGCCTGATAAGTGTGTTATTCTTCTAGAATATATATATATATGTATAAAAGATGGCATGAGGAGAGCACTGAAGTTAGATCACCTTTTCCATAAAGGGACTACTTTAAACATTAGGCTCCCAATTTTTTACAAAATAGCAAATACCTTCTCTCCAGTTTTTTGAAAGTCCTTTGTGGTCCTGACCCTTTGACCGTATACTGCTGGGTATTTCTGATTTTGCTCTTCAGCAAATTCTTGCCTTCCAAGATTAAACTCAGGGAAATTTTTGAGGGAATCATTTACTACCTCCTACAGTAATATAGAAACCACACTATTTGGACTCCCTCCAACCTATCTAATCCTCTAATTCACAACAGTTCTTGTCACAAACATTTCTGCAGACCTTCATACCATGGTACAAAGTATGCAACACACATTCTCAGACCTATGCTGCAAAATTATATTCTAGTAGCCTGCAGGCTGTTATATCTTATTCCACAGCACAAAATCCCCAGGGACACCAGTGACAAATGATAGGCAGTCTGGATTTGACTCATCTGTTCAAGAAAGAGCCAATCTTAGAGAGTGTGGAAGCCAAGTCATTCAGCACCATTTAGGCTATAGGACAAGAGATCATTTCCTGGGGCACATGCCTAAAGAAACCAGCGAGTTTTTCTTGTTTGTTTTGAAGAGGTGAGGTAGCTAGCTCCTCTGAAAAGATGCAGGAGACTCAATCCCAGCTGCAACTAGATTCCTCCTTGCAACTTTATACTATACATCACAACTTTGCTAAGGAGGACACAGTGAAGGCATATTCTTTACCTGGAATTTCCCAGTGAGTAGGTCTAAGTTGCTCCTGGTACACCATACTCATTGCTGGGATCTGAAGTGCCTATGAAGTCTGGAAATCACTCTGAGTTGTAAAAGCTAGGCTTTTTATTTGATACAGCCTCAAGGGTCATTTTGAACTGGACCCAAAAGTCTTAGTAATTTTTGAAAATGTTCTTCAAGTCTAACATCCAGTATCTTTAAGTGCTTTTATGTTTGGTTTTTTTTTTTATAGAACTGAATAGATTATTACAGAAATAAGATTATTGTAGAGCTATGGAACATTATGATTCTTAATATAAGTGCTTTTAAAAAGGTACTGTTCATCTGCAGTGGTTTGGTTTGAAATGTTGAATTTGAGTAGTACAGTGTCAGTGTCCGTATTTATGATTGATGCTTAAGCATTCTATGTTGTGCAAGTGCAGTTGGTGTTGTAGAAGTACTAAAAAAAAAGCTATAGCCAGGAATGCAATTTTTAAAGCTTCTTTTTCATTCAAATACATTTTGAAAAAGCAAAACTATTTTTTTAATGTTCTCCATTTCTGATACCAAATTTTAGCCCACTGTTCATTTATGTAGCTAAGTTATGAACAACTGGAATGCTGGTAACACTGTGACACTTCTCACTATTTAATTCTGAACAAATATAAAGACAGACAAGAACACCTTTCTAAACATACCATCATTTTAAGAGTAACATGTATAATGGCTGACTGCAACATTTATTCATATTGTGAAAACATTCTCTAAGTGAGGTCAGACAAAAAAATAAATTTTAATTGTTGAATTAGTTGTTAGTTCAGATTTAAATTATCTTAATTAAGTTTCTCTTGAAAATTACTTAAGGAAATTTAAATCAGGGCAACTTTATTTCTTTGATATTGGAGGAAACTCATTGGACCAGATGGTGATATTGGCATTAGAGATATGCATGTCTGAGAGTCTTCCAACACTGCACCTACAACCAGTACAGATCGATGGGCAGTTCTTGGGTGAAATTCATTTGCTGTCAGATCAGAAGAATAACATCTTTGAAAATGCCTGCATCTTTCCAGTGATAATAAACAGAGTCTAAGATAATTGTGTATCTGAGTCTAGTTAAAATATAAAGGACTGCATTTTAGATATCTCGGAATAATTTTCTTTTAATCCTCCCATGGATGTCTAAAATTATTTACATAGCTATTACACTATACACTATAAAGCCTAATTTAATTCCTAAATTCTTTTTTAAAATACATTTAATATGAATATACGAGTTACAAACATGCATTTGTTTTTGAACTGAAGTAGGCTGGTACATGATAAGTTCTTTCTTCTTTTAGAGAAATTTGTAGTAAATTCAATACTTGAATGAGGACTAGGGCCAATACTACTTGAGACCAAATTATTTTTATCTACACAAGAAGTCATGCTGAGCTAGCATAGAACAAATGCCTTTATTCTCCTTCACTTTAGATCTGTTCCATAGGAAATGTGTTCAGGAAAGCGTTAGGGATTTCAATCTGCTAAATCACTGACACATCTTATAATCTGTTTCACATGGTCTGATCTTGAATTTATTTCATAAAATAAAATGAAATTTCACTTTGAAAAATTTGAAGTTCTCAACTCTGAACTGCCAGACTTTCATAAAGTTTGTTATAACTCCTATGTCAATTGAATGAAAAAGTCAGTTATGCCAGCACAAATGGAAAAACAGAGATACTGCTTTTAATATAATAAAACGTAAGAATAATGCTGCACACCAGCTATATTGCCATGATTTTTCATCACTCCTAGCTTACACTATGTGTGATGATAACTATTTAAGTCTTTGCATCTTACTTCCAGAGGGCTCTGAGCCATCAATTACACTACTTCACAGGAGACTAGAATTTGGACTGCCCTGTGTCCTCTTGGTCTCAGGCTATGTAACATGTCCTTAATGCACTGGAAACAGCTAAAAGGCAAAAAAAATCCACTCTAGTACTTCCTTTCCTATTTGAACGGAGGTGAGTAAGCCCAAGAGACAAGTAGGTAATTTATAGTTAAACATTTTCCTTTGATCTGTATATCGCTTTTTCTATTTCAAGCTAATTTGATTAAGTACAGACAAAGGGGGAGCCAAAGGAGAAAGGTTTTTCTTCAGGCAGCCAGCCAGGAAACACAGTAGCAGAGACCTAATTTTTTTTTATTATTATTATTGATCGATCTCCAAGTGATACACATAATTGACTCAAAATAACAGAGGAGCTGAATTAAATCTGAAACATACTTAATATGGGGTTTTCCAGTGCTAAGAGCTTTTATAGTTTCAACTACTTTCAATGCCACAGAAAATTCAGGTAATATTATATTATGGCTTCACAAGTTATTTTGTGTCAGTCGGACTTCAATAACTGACAATATGGATGCTGTTACCCCACTGCAAATATAAAGAAAAATGCTTTAGCTTATGTCCTCTCTTGTTAAGACTTAAGCAAATGCATTTCATATTACTTTTCCTGTCAGTTGCACAGTCAAAGTACAAAGTAATTACCTACATCCGATTTAGTCATCTAGATGCCTTTTATAAAGCACAGGGAGAAATGGCATCTGTGTGGAGTGATTCATCTCATTCTAAAGTAGACAGCTAAAATATATCAGAAGAAATACGCGTTAAAGTACCTATTTCTTTTTTTTTTATTAAGGACTCTACTGGTTTAGGTACAGACATCTAAACAAATTTGCATGAGACAAACTCAGCCACAGTTACAACGGCTCAGCTTACACATGACAATTAATCTCTGGCAATAATTTATTTGTATGTTTGAGCTGCAAAGACTTATTCTATGCAAAGACAGAGAAATGTAGTGTTGGCTCAAAGTACTTATTGCCTATATACACATCAAATTCTCCTGCATGCCCTGACTCTGAAAACATAAAAACATGATGAATCACAGGTTAGACGACTGCCACTGTCCTTCTGGTGCTCCAAGGGGACACAGATCTATGCCCTCCAATGTAGGAGAGACCTGTAGGCAAAAGAAGGGCCCAGTTGTAGCTTCGTAAGTTGTAAGTTCAGAATACACACTGTTTTTAACTGACTTCAGCAGGAAATCTACAGTGGTGTAACCTGGTAAGACAACCAATTCCAGTCTTGCCTATATTGCTGACTTACCAACAATTATTTACGTTTCTACTTTTTTGTACTTAGAAATTGTGAAAGGTTGGACAGCAAAATTGGACTAGGCATATATCTACTAGGTAAATAGGCAGCACTATGACAAAGGAGGGCTGTTAAAAAACAAAACAACCAAAACTAATAAGAAGCAGTCAATTATCATCAATTAAGTTATCCAACAGTTTGCAAGGTTTACTCATTCTTCAAATCTCTAATCTAGTACAGAAAGATTTAATCTTTACTTGATGGGTCAATGTTACGCAAAAAACACAGACTTCTCTGACCTAAAACATTAATGTGTATAGTGTTCAGACAAGCATTTTACCAGGATAGTCATTACCACAAGTCAACTACTTGAATTTACACTAGTTAAACGAGGAATATGAACTAACCGTTGCAAGAAAGTAAAAAAAATCCTACTTTTCCTATATAAAATATATAAATTGTTCTATTCTGTGTAGCTTAGAAATTATTCAAAGTGTTTTAAAAGAACATAAACAGTATATCATTTATCTTTAAAATTAAAATAACTCCTTCACTGAACAAAAATTGCTGTCGATGCCTTGTCTAAGACTGTGATTAATGGTATTTAGAAACAATATCGCTGAGATATAATATGTTTTGCAGGATGGATCCTGGATCTTAGTTACTTAGGGGATTATCTGCTAATTGGTATACTTTGTTTGAATTCATAACATGACCACTGTAGCAACAGCTATGGTGTATTTAAGGATGCACTTCATTATAATCCCATGTTTTCAGAGGCTTATAACTTTATATAAATTATCTACTCATAAAGTTATTCTCAGCCCACAGAAGGCATTTTGGAACAGTCTGACACAACACCATTTGACTTCTTAGGATCTGCATGTTCAAAAATGTGCTACTTCTTTTGCCTCCTTTCTGATGACACATTAACATACTTGTCAAGTTATGGTACTCAAAACTCCCCAGGATTTTTAAGGCACCAGCTTGCAGTTCTCAACAAGTAGAAATGCTTCTGACACATTTGGGAGACTGTTTAGAAATAGCACAGGTTTAAGTGTTGCTCAGTTAGGGAAAGATCAGTGATACTTGAAACTGCCCAAAAGGAGCAGTGACAATGAAAAAAAAACCATCAAGGTTTGTTACATTTTCCAGTCAGTCAAAAGGGATCAGTCCACTGGCATGGAAAATCCTGTTTCCACCTTTTTCCATCTCAAAACAAAGTAGACATGTATTTGTTTACAGTGGCTGGAAAAAATATTTACCTGTCCTAACCAATTATTATCCTGTAAAGATACTACAGCTAAACAGGTGACCATGCGTATCAACATCTGACACTTGGCCACAGCTCAGTGGGCTTGCGTCTAGGCATTCTGCAGTGAAATATGGGTCTAGGCATCTAGCTGCTACTCTCACATGATCCTCAGTCTAACAGTTTAGTGACAGTGTCAAAGTAATTAAGCACCTCAGAAAAATGGGTGTAGAATCTGCTCTGGCCTCCTGAATAACGTCAGTGAGGCATGGGCTGTCACCTCCTCACATCCACTCAACAGAAAACCAAAATTGTTGATGTTAGAGTCACTGGGAATTTGCAGATGTAGAAGGAAAAGAAAAAAAAAAAACAACAAAAAAACCCCCAGCCTCACTATGATTTTGACTTCCAGCATTTACTGAATCTTCACAAAAATGAAGCTGCATACACCATAACGAGAAACAATGGTCACAAATAGAGCCGATATCACAAGAGGTATCCTCCTGGTCTTATGAGACTGTCACTCCAACTGACATATACTGTGAAGTAAAAAGCAACACCTTCTCCATATCCCAGAAAGGAGGGAGATAAATGGCACCGAATTGGCTGTGTTTCCCTAAAATGTCTCAGACAAGCTACAGCCGCAGCAGGCTGAGCAGCTGAGCCCTCAGAGATTGGGCTCAGAGTCTCAGACAGAAAGGAAAGATTTATTGCCATCTGGTAACAATGATGCTGATGTGTTGGAGAGACCCACAGCACCTAGCAACTCTAAAACTAGAGGGACATAATTAGGTAGCTTAATTACTGGGCTGCTTATAAAAGTTGGAATTTCTACATTATGTTTATGTTGTTATTACAGTTACATTTCTCAGGGAAAGAAGGATATGGGAAACTGAACCTTTAAGAGGCTAAGATGAGCCAAACAGAAGAAGTCACTGTTATCTGCTGTCTTGTTATATTATTCAGGGACTCCTGTTATACGGCATGGATCACCTAGGACTCAAATCCTGAATGTAACAACCTCTATCATGCTGTTTGGCACTAAAGTGACTGCTGAAAAACACAGCAACCTTGGTGGTTGACAAGCTCTATATATTCACAGGACAGCTACAGCATGAACAGCTTATAGCACAAGTTTCTTCACTCTGCCTCTGCCAAAATATCACTATACTCCCAAGCTTCTTACAGGTATACAGCAATATTGGAAACTGTTCCCATTAAAATGCATGGTTCTCTACAGGTTGCTAATTATTAATAACACTGATGGCAGTAATTTGAGAGAGGTAAATACTCCTGTAATTTTGACTAGAGGTTTGAGACAGCATGGCAGGGTAGAGACACAAATGCTCTATTCATGCTTACAGCCATAATCTCTTAGCAAAACCAGAAAATATTGATGGGCAAATAGGATTCTGAGCCACACACTGGACATACAGCATTCAAAGGATGCAACAAAAACAGAAGCTGACTTCCAAGCCTTGAGCTTTTGTCATTTTCACATCAAGACCAGATATAAATATGAAATATTTTATTAGTTTTCACTGGAAATCTCCAATTGGAATGCCAGACTAGTTGGAAATAAAAAGCTGCCATTTTTTATTCTAAAATTTACTGGTTAATCATTGTATGAAATCTCCCACAGTTCCTGAACAATTCAACAGCAGTTGATCTGACTGTTTATGTAGAACATTAAATGGCTTAAAACTTGTTAATCTGACTCCACTAGCATGTTTTCTCTTGCTAAGCTGTAGAGTAACAGCTTTGTAAGTCATAAAGAGCAGACGCAACTAAAAGGTGAGTATATTGCAGCTGCAAAATTATGCATGTTACACAACCAGTGCATATCATATGTAAATGAATACATTCAGCGAAGGAAAGAGCTGTCTGTATTATAGCACCTTTCTTTTTCTTTTTTTTTTTTTTTTAATTCTAAAAGGCATGAATAAGAGACTTGAAGCCAAATTCAGAGTCTGAAGAAAGCACTCTATTATGTTAACCCAGCAGCAAAAGGAACAGTAAACAGCTATCATCACAATAATCATTCAGGATTCTGCAGAGCATGAGACAATTACTCATTTTTTGAGGTAAAGACCTCACCCATTACCTCCCTTTATTATTTTTCCTAGACCCAGATCTAAATTGTTTTTCTTCCAGAGGAAAACCTGCTTTATTTCACTATTTAACTCCAATGAACACAACTACTATGTATACTAACAAGGTTTCTGTGCCAAGGGGCACTGAAAATACGCTAGTATTGTTGAAGAGAAAAAAAAATGCAAAAACCTTGATTTGGCAGGGTGTTCTTGTCAACAAAGAACAAACATAAAGGACCCACATGAACGCTGAAAAGCTTAACCAAAAAAGGAATCTCATGGAATGGTATTATTTTAAAAGCTCTAAAAAAATGTCTCAGAAGCACCTAGCAATATGCTTGTTTGTTAGGGCTTTTCTGTTGCATTTTACAGCATAATACGAAGCCTAGGAACACATTATAGTACTTTGTAGTAGAATTTAAGACTTGGTAAGTGTCTGTATTTTGCATAAAGCTATTGGATGAGGCTGTGCTTTCTGGCATAGCTTGCCACTGTTTGATAGGATTTTAAAAGCATACTGTGCTTGAACTATCAACATACAATATTTGTTAGTGTTATGCTCCGCAAGTTACTTTGTTATGTGCGATGGAATAATTGCTACGAAGTTTTGTATTGTAGCTTATTTTGTCATAATTTTCTTAGATCTGGAGCCTCGTTTTGAACTTTTTTTTTGCTTTCTCTGCTTTCACTTCCATGGCACTTGTAATGTACTGCAATTTAATTGGAAATTGGACCAGACAACATTAAAAGAAATTTTCATTATTGCAGTCATTAAAAATATTACATTGCTGATATGTAAGTGGGGTTCTTTACAGGGTGCTTATTTGTTTTATTTATGCTTAGAGGATATGTTTATTTAAATCAATTTCATGAAACAAAGCACTGGGCAGAAAGTAGTATGAGAAAAGGAATTGCCAGAAAAATTCCTTTTTCTAGGCAGAAAAGGCCCTGGGGATCCTGATGGACAAGTTCAGCATGTGACAGCAATATGCCCTTGCAGCAAAGGAGGACAGGAGAGGCTGTTCAGTAGGGCCTGTTGTGATAGGACAAGGGGTAATGGGTTTAAAATAGAATCGTAGAATCATAGAATGGTTAGAGTTGGAAGGGACCTTCAAAGGTCATCTAGTCCAACCCCCCTGCAAGAAGCAGGGACGTCCCTGAATAGATCAGGTTGCTCAGAGCCTCATCCAACCTGGCCTTGAATGTTTCCAGGGATGGGGCATCCACCACCTCTCTGGGCAACCTGTTCCAGTGCTCTACAACTCTCATTGTGAAAATTTTTTTTCTAATATCTAATCTAAACCTACCTCCTTCTAATTTAAACCCATTACCCCTTGTCCTATCACAACAGGCCCTACTGAACAGCCTGTCCCCATCCTTCCTGTAGGCCCCCTTGAGGTACTGGAAGAC
>WHYT01012782.1:51666-95311 GCA_009806455.1 Tetrax tetrax | reverse complement strand
TTTTTTTTTTTTTTTTTTTTTTTTTTTTTTTTTTTTTTTATGGACACTACTGTAGCATGAAATTGGAGGAGGATTTCCTTACAGCCGAAATGGATTATAATACTTTGTAATGAAAAATGAAGTTCCTGCTAGCTGGAAGTTTCTTCTTTGTTATTATTATTCTGTCCACTCAGGGACAGAATAACACTGTGTGACTTTGATGTGTTTGCACTTCTAGTGTTTTCTTTTGTAGGGTTTGAGGTTAAGTGCAGGGTACAAATACAATCATTGAACTCCAGTTTCATATGCAGAGGGCTAAATTTTTAGGTCATTTTAGGGCCAGACTTTTCCTAGCAGCATGTGTCGCATGGGAAAAAACTCAGCTTTGCAGCCAACTAAAGGCTAAACACTAGGTTATACTGTTACCTGACGTTTCTTGTGGTTTTTTACTCTTCAAGGGAGAGAAGGGGGGCTGGAGACAGGATTCCTCAGCTACTCTGTGAGGACTTGGCACAGAGCACTGCAGCAGTCTTCCTCAACCCTGAAATCGGAAACTCTGCTTGGTTCCTGCAGAAAGCAGCAGATTATTTCACCCATTGTGTTAGGTTTGGGTAGTGGGCGTGAGAGGTTACAGTGGTGGTTTCTACAAGAAGCCATTAGAAGTTTCCTCTTTGTCTGGTGGAGCCGGCCAGCTCCAGTCACTGACCAAGGTTGAAATAATTGGCTATGGTGATAAAGCCTGTGTGATAATGTTTTTTTAAGAAAGGGAAGATGAAACAGAAGCACAGGCAGAGAGGAGGAGGTACAGGCCTCAACCTCCAACATCCCTAGGGTGGCTCTCTGGGCCTGGCCCAACCTAGCCCAACCCAGCCCAGCTGAGAGAAGAGAGAAGAGAGGATATGTGAGAGAATATGAGAGGCATCTGCCTGGGTCCAGTTGTGAGGAATTTCTTGTGAGAGGAACAACTGTGAACACCAAGATCAGTGAAGAAAGAGTGGGAGGAGTAATGTTGCTCCTGGCAGAGATTCCCCTGCAGCCCGTGGTGCAGCCCATGGTGATGCAGGCTGTCCCCTTGCAGCCCATGGAGGTCCACGGAGGAGGCCCCATGAAAAAGGACCCCACGCTGGAGAAGTTCACGAAGGACTTCACGAAGCCCGTGGGAGGGACTCCAGGCTGGAGCAGGGGAGGAATGTGAGGAGTTCTTCCCCTGAGGAGGAAGAAGCAGCAGAAAACAACATGTGACGAACTGACTGCAAGTCCCATTCCCTATACTCCTGTGCGGCTTGGGGAGAGAAGTTGGAGATAGTCAGGAATGAAGTCAAGTCTGGGAAGAGGGAAGGAGTGAGGGGGAAGGTGTTCTGAAGATCTGGATTTTTTTTTCTCACATTATTCTACTTCAGTTTTATTGTGAATAAATTGGATTAGTTTTCCCCAAGCTGACTCTGTTTTGCCCATAAGGGTACCTTGAATGATCTCTCTCTGTCCTTATCTGAACCCTCAATCCTTTTGTCTCTCAATTCCCTTGGAAGGTGGGGAGGGTGAGTGAGCAACTGCATAGGGTTTAGCCCCGAGTGAGGCTAAACTGCAACACCCATCAAGTTGTTGGTGATACCAACATGCTAGCATTCCCTCCTCTTCTCATGTGTTGGGCAGAGTAAATTGCCACTACTGTAGCTATTTCCAGTTCTCATTATTTTTCATTATTTAGGTTCTCTGTCTATTATGCAAAAGAGAAAATCCGATAAACCAAAAGTGTTCTATATCAACTAGTGAGGAGAGAGAGGAGTAAGCTTTAGTTGCATTGTAGCACAGAGTTTTACTAAATCCTGGGATAATGTGCTGAAGCTTGGCTAGGCCTAAAGTACTATTCAGGACCTCCCAGTACCATTCCTCAGTTACCAAAGTTTTTACAATATTATGGTGAATTTGTAATTCTTGAGTCCCTTGAACTTTTTGATAACATGATAGTATGGTTTTATTTTATTTTAGATGTTAACGTTTTAAATTGTTTATGTTCTGGAGAAAATCTAGAAGTTAACCACTGAGAGCCTCAAAAAAACCAGAAGGTAACCACTTCTACAATTACAAATATTTATCTGTTTATTTTCTTGTTAGAACAAGCTAAAAGATATGAAACAGACTAATGATTTTGACACACTTTGGACTGACAATTATGAATTTTAAATATTACTGTGGGAGAAAAGAAATCATTTTTTAAAAGTTGAAGAGGTCACCACCTTTCTGTGCCAGAAAGCAATTGCAAAAAAGCACATTTTGTCTGGTTGCTGGGTTTTTGGTTTTTTTTTCCCTTCATCATTCACTATTGTACAGTACTTTGCTTCATTTCTGAATTTCATCTCTCCCAGATGGTTGTTAATTGGTAGAAGATGGCTTTCACATTTACCATTATAGCTGAAATAATGGTCTGAAATTCAAAACTTAAATATTAAAACTACATATTAGGCAGAAATGTCCAAAAGGTTAGACAATGGAATAATTTGTCAGGGGACAAATAGTTGAATCATCATTACTACTAGAATTCAAGAACCGACTAGATAAAACAGATTATTAGGGGATTACACTAAAGGGCAAGCAGCAGCTGCCCTCTGTTGCTGCCTGTTTTCTAATTTATCATGGATAATGTATTATGCATAACAAGGATGATCTGCGATACTCCATAATGCATCGAATGCTATATTGTGATATTGGATATGCAAAAGAAAGAGGGCCGGAAGACACGACAGGCCAAGCAATAAAATTATATATATATATGTGTGTGTGTGTGTGTATATACATACATACACATATATATGTATGTATGTATGTATGTATATCTGTATTTAATAAATGTTATATAATATATAAAACTTATATTAAAAAGAGTCACACACCATAGCCCTGAGTTTTAATTACGATGGTGTGTGAAGCTACACAGGGCACCATTGCCCTCTCCTGTGTGCAGTAATCTGCCTGCACACATGTTCAAACAATTTTATATTAAATACTTTTGTTCACTTCCACCAACCTTTATGTTCTAAACAAGTGCAGGGTGTGGGAGAGAGACAACTTTCAAAGATATACTGTGCCTGCTGTACTTTTAATTAATTTTTAGGTTGAAAATAACTACAAGGGAAATATAGAGGGAAGGGGAGATGGGATGTACTAAAGTAAGTACTACTACCACTTTATTTATATAGTTTATTTCAAATCTGGTCTCATAAGAAACACAGTGCTCATTTCATCAAGGAGAGCAGCTATAGAGTCTAATTTCAGCATATGTCAGTATAATTAACAGTGCATTTTTCCAGCAGAAAAAAACTGAGCAGAATTTTACCATAGTTTTTTTTTTTTTTATAGCGACAAGCCTTCCTCCCCAGCTCTTAAACTACTCTAATTAAAATGACTGTGACATTTCAGGACTCTTCATTTCTTTATGGATGATACCTAGATAATACATCTTAATTTAACATTGATTATTAGCGCTGATATTACAGTGCCCACTGAATTTGCATTAGCCTTTGATTGTGACAGATATTAGACCCCTGCATCACCTAGTGTAATAATATGTAACCAAGCACTGCCTCCAGCTTTTCCCAGTTAATAAAACCCAGTTGAAATCCCTCCCTCATTTAGCAATAAATCCTGCCTATATCCTAAAGCTGAATAATGTGTGTTGGGGGAGAAAAGTTGGGCAGGCAACAGCGGCACAGGAGAAGCGGTGCCTGCAGTGCGGGCAGGCAGGCAGACAGAAGCCCTGCCCCAGCATGCAGGCTGACTGCCAATGAAGCTGTGCGTGTCTGGGAAACCAAGATTTTGAAAAAGAAACCTGCAATTGGCCGAGCGTCTTCCAAGATTTTTTATGTCACCTGCAGAGAGTACATGACAGCTTTATTAATGCTAAGCATTTTGAGCCTGATTCACTACCACATTACCACAGCTTCGTGCTGAGGTAGCCCCACGTGATGGTAAATCAACAGCTGGCCGAAGTGTGTCCCACTCTCAAATGGCCCAGAGCATGGGGCTGTACCCTGAACCTTTTAGGAGTTCTTTATTACTGAATATATCTAGCAGTGAATTTTGAGTAAACATCATCTGTGCTGGGGCTGGCTTCCTGACATTAAGCTGAGATGTGGCCCTTAGCTTTTAAACTGGAATTAATTACATAGCTTCCCTTCTAGGAAGTTAAATGATATTTCTGCTAAATATTTATTTCTTGAGAGGGACTATATGACTCAGCTTTAAGCTTTTTTTTTTTTTCTGACAAAAGCCATCAGAACTTTTATAAGTGGAAATTTTACACTAACTGGGTTCTAGAGACCCACAGGTTTACTCATTAATTATTATTTCGCATATGCACAACTTTATACAAAAAAAGAAGTCTGCATGCAAATTGTTTTTTTTTCATTTGATGACTTGTGTGGACAGAAGGAAAAATCATACACAAACAGAATCTGTGTGCTCAAACTAAGAATTTATCACTGCTTTCATTCAAGTTCTTAGCATGAAAATGTTTTGCAAATGAAAAAAAGGACAGATCTGAATTCCTTTACAAACACTAGCCCTTTTTTTTTCTGCTTTAGAAACCATTCATGCCTTAACCCTTGGTGTTCCAAACATTCATAATTTATGTCCCAGATAAAAATAATCACATAATTTCAAGAGGAACACGCAACATAAAATATAAAAAAAAAACAGTAACAACAATAAAAATTACATCAGATACATGTTTTTACATATAGAATGGATGCAGTAGAATCTCTTTCAGCTAGAATACAGTTGATCCATGAATTTGATGACCACTCATGACCACCTTTCTTAGCATATGACAAGCCGAAGACTTTGACTCTTAGCAAGTGCAAAAATTAATTTACATTTTATTTAGCAAAACTTTTCCTATATCTTATAACAATTTACCTAAAACCAGAGATCTACAGAGCTCTCAGTACCTTTTCCCATGTAGCTTTAAAAAATACTCAGAACATAGCATAATAGAAATAGAGAGAGATGATCTTAAGAACCCAGGTACTTATGACTACAACCAACAGAAATTATGTCCTTTTCTGTCAGTAAGATTGCTGAGAGGACCTATTGATGCTGAATTTTTTTTTTTTTTTAACTACAGAGGCAAAATATGCATTACAAAAAAAAAGCGTGGAAGTGAAATTTAGTGTCAAACAGGTGCTGGAGGCACATCAGCTATACACCACTTCATACAAATATGCTTGCTTCAATATATCACTCCTATTGCTATCTATGTAGTCTTCTCTCACGCTCATTTTCCCCATAGGATTCTCTTTCTCCCTATACTTGTTATTGTCTATACTCTCCTGTGGAATATGTGCCAATGTCGCCCTGATTTGCCATGTGAAATTCTCACTGAAGTTGGTGGGATTTCTCTCCATAGAACAAGGGAATCACATTAGTCTACTTTTATAACAGGTCTCTGAAGGTTGTTACTTTAGTGACAGAATTTGATTATGTACAGCTGTCATTCTCTTACTCAAAGATGAAGAAAAAGCAACTGCACATTATAAGGTGTTCTTTGTCCCATGCCACTATACGTTTTGGTGTATATATTTGTACTAGGGATTATAAATCATGCACTTCAACTAGAACACCAATAAACCAGTAAGTAATTTCTTTCTAAATTGTTCTTGCTACATTACATATATCCTCTGCCATGTAACTGCTACTCAAACAATGACAATTGGGCAGAATTAAACACCTTTTATTGTCTTTATATAATTCTATTTTCCAGCTCGTTTTAGCTTTTCCAGATGCAACTCACTCAATTTTTTGCATTTTGCAGCACAGTAATTTGACATTCATTCACAATCAAATGTCAAATGTACTTTATGTACCCGCTGTATAATTATAGAGTTCTCCTAGGTATTGGAAGAGAGTGTGTAGTAAACTGAGTAGAAGTTTCCTAAAAATAACATATTTAGAGCTCCTAAACTTTTCTAGATCCCCTCAAGAGTAATAGACCTTTCAAGAATATCATCACTCAAGACTTACTATAACTTCTTTTTTTTTTTCACAAGTTGTTTTTATAGGATACCAAGAGGAAAACTGTTCTCTTACAGTTCTGGACATGAAGTACCCACAGGACTCCTGAATTACAGTAAGTTAACCAGAATTGACACTGAAACATCAGATTCAGTACTTCTTCCCAAAGTAGTAGTATTTTATATACTGTAACTTCTTCCAGCACAAGCCTGGAACATATGTTACAGAATCTGTCATGGAAAGTTCACTGGAGCATTGGTCCATGCTGGAGAATCCCAGGCTACCCATCCTTTGATAAAATGCTCAACAATCCACAAGCAAGGAAGAACAAAGCCATCCAGGACAATAATCATGACTCAACCTGCCAAGTATTGCTTCCTTGAAATGGCACCTTGCTGGTTACTGATGTCAATTCTTCCCCTTCAGCAAAAGAAAACATTTTAACTTGCTCATCTGCTGTGATTGAAACCAACCTATTTACTCCTCACTGTTTGTTCATGCTCCAGAATTTCACTCTGTGCTCTGTGATGAAATAAACTAATGGTAGTGTCAAACACTGTCTACTTTCAAAAGCTGTACCCTAGTTATAATATTTTCTGTAGTCTTTCTTCATGTGAAAACAATTTTATAAAGAAAATTTCAGTAACAGTTAGCGCTGTGATAGTGGGATTGTTGACCTGAAAAATAGATGTTATGAATTTTAGGTAAGAACAATTTGAAATTTGGGGGCAGGAGTGAAGATAATAATTTTGCCTTAAAGTTCTAATGAATTGTATACTAAATCTAAATTACATAGATAATGTATGTTCTGGAGAAAATCTAGACGATAGACTGATAGACACCTGGACGATAGACACCTGGACGATAGACACCAACAGAAGCCATTTTTTTTTAACTCTCCAGCTTTCCCTGCTTTAGACCTAATGAGTAGCTCCAAAAAAAGACATCAACATTCTCCCCTCCATATTAAATCCACATTTTATTTCATATTGAAGTAACAATTAGGTGTAAAGAAATCAAAATAGAAGATAAAGAGGGATGGTCAGGGGAAATAAAAATGTTTCTTTCTGATAAATTACTAGGAATTACGAAATACAAAAACATACCACAATAATCTGAGAGTCTGGAGGAAAAAAAAAAGTCATTCTAATGTATAATTTAGCTTTGTCATGACTTCTTAACAGACCTGTGAATTGGAAAATCAACATCTGCTCAGTGATAGCAAGTGAAGGACATGCAGGCTGGCATCATATTTCCATCAGCCTTAACAAGAAAAAAAAAAAGGTCTTACCTTGTCTGTTACTGTAAACATGTCCTGTGGAGAGAAACTAGTTTAATTTTTTTCTAAGCCTATTATACACGTCCTTTTCAAATATAGTTCCCTCATGAATATGTGAATTAAGCTGCGGCATGAGGGAGAAATGAATGGAAGTTTAAAAGGTTATCTCCCATCTTCCTTCCATGATTGCCAAAACATGCAAAACTACCGTGTAGCGTAAAGTACCCACAAGTCTTTCACAAATACTTGTGTAGAAATTAGCTGCTACCCCAAAACACTGGATCTGAATAGACTTTACACCCCTTTTGTAGGGTTGCCTGCTGGCTCATAGGGAAGCTGCTTTGAAAAGGAATAGGCAATCCTGATGTTGCTCTAGATGCAAGATAGAAAACTGCACACACTGTGTAGAAGAAGCTAATGTACTGTAAGCATTAAAGGGCAAATTACCATCCACTCAGCAGATCTATGCAGAATTTCTCCCAGTAGTGCTCATGGAGTGACACATTAGATAACAATCCCAATTTAGCCCTATTTGATCATTAGCAGAAGTAAGAAAGAATATTTTCTTGTCTGCACTTCAAACTACTACAATTTTTGTCAGATGACTGGAATTCAGCCACAAGCCATCTCCATCTAAACCTCCAGAACAGAACTTTTGCATGGGCATTAAAGTTTCCAGAGAAACCTATGCAGATAAAAGTATTTACTCACATGAGGTAGCTCCACATGCCCTCACATGGAAGTGTGACTTTTCTAATATTATGTAGTTGATTTAGACTGAGACATAACAAATTTTAGCTTGATCCATTCTTGCCTTTCCTGAGCTATTCTCTCCCTTCTTTGAATTTAAAAGTTAAATCGCTGCAGGACAGAGCATATGGGTTATAGTCTCACAAGCAATTACAGTGTGGGTGGTGAATTACTGCAGCAATAATATTCCGGTCAGTTGTTTTCTGTTCCAGCATATGAAGTTCTGTAGAGCATCTGCCCTGTGTCTGTGAAAAGTTCTCATACTTAATTTTTGGACAGGGCTCATCACCTGGTTATGCAGTGAAACTCAAATCATAAATCTCCCTATTCAACAACAAATATTTGGTTGGGTGACTCTTAGATAGCAACATCTGCTTACACAGCAAATGGGATCTATGTTGCAATAAAGAGTCTTGTTCTGGGTATGTCAGGGTATCTAGTGCCATAAAACACACAATTGAAGTAAGCTATATGTTTCAAAGGTAGCTTATGTAGTTGTCAGACGGGTCATGATGTGATGATGATTTATATCACATGATCTACAGAACATATAAATTTTATTGATTATTTATTTTTCTGGCGACTGTATTTACGCAAGTACACAAAACATTTTTCCAAGGTCTAGATTCCATTTGCAACTACTCCTTCCCTCCCTTTGTGGTGTACTGCTTACTATTAAAGACTGACACAGATCAGCTCACATAAAGCAATTCCAAAGGAAGAAGTAATGTCACTAATGCAAATATGACAGTAACTGTAACTACAGAAGATACATTACTAAGTAAAGCAAGTCAAAAGGGGTATCTTTCCCTGGAAAATTATGATAAAAATTATAGCCCTGTTTTTCTTTCCTGTTTAAAGTTTCCAACAAAACTCTCAAAATAAAACATAACTTTTCTGAAAAGGACTACCATGTGTTAGGGGAATTGTAGTTCACATCATTCTCTCATCTTCACAGGTCTTTTGATCTCATAAATTAGACTAAAACTTATGTGATGTATGTTTAGCCAGATTATAATAATCACCTGCAAGATACACTTTCTGGGAAATAATCTGCTGGAGACTATAGTTTCATCGACTAGAATAGCAAGTCAGTGACTCAAGACTCAAGTTTACATAATCCACTTCTACATCACTCCAGAATAGAGATATTTTCAGCCAAACTGTTTTAGATATTGAGAGAAAATATCTGAAATTTACACAAAAGCAGACAGATTAAGAGTCAGATAGGAATCCAATTCTTATCAAAATTTCAATAGAAAACTTTTTATCAGCTCTATTAGAAAGGGTTGCCTAAAACTGTTTTGTTAAAGGCAAACAAAGCAACCCTGTTATTAATAGTTCTTCTAAATAAATAACATATTACAGGTTTCCCTCTCTGTAAAAACAATGTAACAGTTAGAATAAAATAAGATATAATTTACTGATCTGTACTTGAAGGAACACAGCTGATAGCTTATTTTTGAGCAAAACCTACGTTGCTAACTGAGCATATCCAATGATTTAAATAAGTTAAAAAAGTACCTATTGTTTTTCAGGCATCAAGCTATTTTTATTTTATTTTTTTTTTTTTTTTTAAAAAAAAGCCTTTTCACCAGTGTTATCAAGAATTGGACCTCTAAGCTGCTGATAAACCTGTCGTCTGATAAACTGTAAATGAAGATAGCTATAAACTTACGCAGTTGTAACTGACAAATGCATTTGCGTCGAGCACTAGTTCATGATATGGTGTGTTCATTTATGATAATATTCTTTCCTTTCACACCATTCAAGAGAATGATAACAGAATCTCTTCTTGCTAAGGAATTAGCAGCTGATACTTGATATTGTAAGTCAGTTTTCTTCCCCAGCCAGCATTATTCAGTGATGGCTGTGGTTTCAAGTCCATTCTTTTGTTCTTGTGTGTGTAAAGCAACAACTAGAGAGGGTCAGCTTGCCAGCAGTATCCTAAAGCAAAGTCATCCATTCTAAAGCAATGATGAGTTACACAGTACCCAACAACACTTCAAACAGTGGGAAATAAGCCAGCAAAGGTGTTAATGGGAAGTCCGGCTTGCAGAACTTCATCTTCATGCCTTGAAAGTCGAAATATCGTCATGCAGATTTTACAAAGCCGAATGATACAATTACAGAATGTAAAATAGCTTTTGGTGTGTCCTTGGTTAATACTGAAAAGTATTCTAGATTGTTGTTTGAAAGTTAAAAATTCTGTTTTATCTATATTTTAGTAAGTTTGGATATAATCTACTGCATCAAAAGATTTGTTAACAATGCAGAACAATTGAAATATTTAAAAATGTGTGATGATGAAATCTACTAAAAAAAAACCCAAAAAACCAACAAACCTGAAGGTATTATAACTTAATCAAAAAAAAAAAAGTTCCAATTTAGGTTGTAAGAAATCTTTGAAGGTCATCTAGACCAAACTCTGCCTATGGTAGGGACAAAATCAAAGTTAGAGCAGATTACTCATTCACTGACCAGCTAAATTTTAAATATCTCCTAGGAGGGGATTCCACAGCGTCTCTGGGCAACCTCTTCTAGTGATTAATGACCCTCAATAAGGACCTATTTTTGTTTAAATCCAGGTGGAATTTGCCTTGCTGCACCTTGTGTCCACCACCTCTTGGCTTTTTGCTTTCTGCATCTGACAAAAATCCTCATAACCACCCATTAGTTAGCTGTGCATGGCAACTGGATTTCCCTCAGCCCTTTCTTATTAAGGCTGAACAAACCCAGCTTTCTCAGACTCCTGTGTCAGGTTCCTAGGCCATACTGGTGCATTGGATCATTCCTTCCTATGTGCAGGACATTGCATTTTCCCTTAATGAGGTTTCTAACTATCCATTTCTCCAGCCTCTCAGGGTCTCTCTGAAGTGCTTGCTCTTTAGGGTGTTGATTGATCTACTCAATTTGGTGCCATCATTCAAACTTGTTCTAGGTAAGGAAACTAAGACTGCCAAATAGAAGATCTTCACATGTTTAAATAACTAACTGAAAGAAAGAAAACAGAAGGTAGGAATATTTTACCATTTATGTCAGTTGAGACCCCTAGGGATATATGTTGAAATCCCTGTAGTGCAACATATATTACAGGACCAAAAAAGGGACTAAACAGTAAAAAAGGCAGTATTTGCTGTTGGTACTGAGTTATCTGCAATAATGAAGATACTGGGAAACTGCAGTCTGAAAATTAAAAAAAAAAAAAAACAACAAACCAAAACAAAAAACCTCACAAACCAGAAAAGCCAGCAGTGCTAAATATGGAGATCATAAATATACGTAAAGTAATTAATATATACCAAAAATATCCCAAGATGAAATAATTTATATTTAATAATGATTATTGCTAGTTGGGAATGAGTTATTTTATGATGCAAATAATTTTGTTAGCTTTTTAGATCATGAGGATGGTTTTGTTTGATGCTCAGAGAATATTGGAAATGAACATGGAAGGTCCTATTGATTTTAATGTCCTTTACCATCTAGTATGACTACTTGAGCCTAAGTGATCTTTAGTCTGATATGATTTGAACTTATGTTAAGTGTCAAAAAAGCTACTATATGCACATGCTATCAATGCTTTTTAGAGTAATGCCCATACAATTATGATGGGGTGGATTCTAATCCATCTAACTCAGTGATCTAATTTACACTTGAAGCGTTTTCCTAAAAAATAATGCCAATGCTCCTGATTTAGTTAGCTGAAAGTTGCAAATGTCCAGAAAACCAAGTCTGAGAGGCTCAAGACCCATTTAAAGAGGTATGATAGCTATTTTCTGTCATTTATTTATCCTTCACCCATGAAGCATGTCATACTTGTACCTTTTATCATTAGTTATTAGTAAGTTCATCCATTGCCTTTTAATGTATTGCCATTAAAGTGGATGGCAAACAATGGGCAGGGAAAATGATATAGTCAGTGCCCTAGGGATGTAACAGTAATGGATGGATGGACAGTAATGATTCACTTACTGCAATCAGTGCTACTCCCAATCACTTTTGTGATGCAGTATTGGTTCTATAGCAGATAACAGCTGAGAGAAAAAAGGATAAAAGGAGATGAATCTACATAAATGGGCAGGAAACAGAAAATACTTGTGGCTTCAACTCTTCTATTTATTGCTGTTTTCTAATGTTTTGAAATACATAGATGAAAATTATAGGAAGCACTAAAATGGAAATTAACATTTAAAAAAGGTTCAGGGTTGCTGTAGGTAGGTTTGAAAGAAAATCACCTCTGTCTGCAACGCATTTACAATATAAGATCTCAAGACATAACAAAGCGAGGTGAAGCAAACAGACTTAGGTTATGGTCTTTCCTCCCAGAAAAGGGCTGCAACTCATTGAATCTAAAAGAATTTCAGTATACTACATTGGTGCATTGAGAGAAAGGCATTTTTATATATACCACTCAGATCAGCTGAGAATAAGTGTAATCCCACTGAATACCGTAAAATTACATGTGTACTTCCAATCACAGCTGCATATAAGTGCTCTTCTAGTAAGGACCTTCTGAGCTGGTTTAAAGCACAGCAAAGTCCATAGAACTTGTATCAGCTTCATTAGGGTTCTGTATAGGTCTTTTCTACAAATGCTCTCTTGACTTTTAACTCTTACACACCGATAATGAGCTACTTGTTCTTAACATCAGCTGTTTCAACTAGTGGAAGAAGAAAATATTTTATTTTTTTTTTTTACAATAGGGCACACTGCAAACCTTGAAGAAGAGACAAGATTCAGTAGAATTAAGTAGAAAGTTCAGAGATTTTAATGAGATTATTTTATTTTAATTACCATTTACAAAAGAACTTTCTCGTCATCAGAATTTTGAACTTGTTAAAAAAAATAATTATTTAGTGCCTTGACACAGTACTTTTCAGCTTTCTTTTTCTCTTTTGAATGTATTTTGCTGGTGTAATGTCTGATGAAAAAGTTGTTTTACAAAGAGTTTCTGGAAGAATTACTTAGCAAAACCAGATTGAGCAAGCAGTGTTTGATTGATAGAAGGTTCCAATGCTGAAAGAGTAATAAACAGTGTTTAGATAACAGCACACAAAGGTTTTCAATTGTTTAATAAAAATAGTTTGTTACTGTATACATATAACAGGAAATGAATGCTATTATAACTTTATAGAATTTAATTTGATTCTCTTCTGAAAATTGGCAAATATAGCAGCTGTATTTCCAGCCTTCAACTTTATAAACTTTGCTCTCATCTAGCAAAATATTCTGTTAAATTCTTGAAACTGGAGGCAAAGGTGCAATTTCTTTACATGTTTAGCTATGGAATTATGAAAAAGATAACAACTGAAGGGTTTAAAACTGTAACTAGTACAATTCTTGCAAAGTCTAAGTGATGCATGTAATGACATTTTTTTTTTTGTTCCATATAATATTTTCTAGTATACATATATGTATTACAGTTCTCTAGATAGACATTCATTCTCTGTGCCTTTATCTAATCTAAGATTTTAAAAATACAATTTACAATCAAACAATATCAAAATAATCAAAGAATACAGATGTAATCTGCTATGACAGAACTGAATGTAAAACTGTATGCCCATAAGGTGTGTTGCAATGGAGGAATGCCTGTTCCTCTGTGGCACATGAGGAGGAACATGGGCAGAGCAATAACCTCTGCTAAAAAGGGGTTGCTGCTACTGCTGCTTCTATCCATTTTCCTAGTAAAGCTATGCTTGATGATTGTGTATAAACACAGTGATTTTTTTTTTTTTTACTATAAAGATAGTGCCATGAATCAGTTCAAATAATCAATTTCTCTACCACTCTATCATTTATATTACTATTTTAAGTCAGATCCACACACAGTTATTTACAAGTTAAACTAGATACTTCACTTTCTGGCAGAGGGAACTTATACATTTACTATTTTTTCTGCTATGGAATGCATTTCTGCGTTTCTGAGTTTCTGCTGGATGGTTTGAGAATGCAGAAGGTTATGCATTGCTCTGGAGTTCAATAAGGTTTGCACAGATTTGTGGATGTGTGGCATGCTGAGGCATAATATGAGCAAAACACAGCCCACAGTACTCCCCAAAATCAAAGTCAGTTTGAAATCTCTTCCTTTCCTCCCATCTCTTATCAAGAAGAAACATCCCATATTGTCCTCCAAAGCACTGGAATTCTGCTCCATTAAAATCCCCAGACAACCATATCCCACATATGGCATGTGCTCACCGCTATTTTTCATATGGGTGTAGCCAATGTAAGACAGGAAGAGAGGGTCCATTCAAACATTTGTTTAAGAAAAAGAATAGTGTCGCTAAAGCAGGAAATTAAAAGTTGTCTATAGTTCATAGTACTTCACGGAATTTGAGTAGTTTATGAGAAGAATTGGTGAGCCAAGCTGAAGTGTCAGTCTATGAGTCAGGATAACACCTGGAAAGGTAGAGCTAGTGTTTGGGTTTTGTGAAATGATTAAACTAAGTCAGCTTAATTCAGAGCAGCAGGAGCAACAGATGCTGTTGCCTGAGTTTATTTTCTTTTTTTTTTTTTCCAGATGGGGTTAGAGAAATAAACCCTGGAACATGAGAGAGATCTGTAAAGATCTCTTTCTAGTCCTTCAGCATAGCCCAGCACTGCCCACTACAGTACATACCATGTGACTTTGGGTCTTGGGCACTTGTTTTCCTCAAGCTAACATTGCTGTGGAATTGTTTTAAGGGCTTTTTCAGAGTAAAGTCAAAGTTACTGACTTGCACATCACAGACCCCTAAAAACAAAAAAATCATCTCTGGCATTATAGAAGAGCAGTGATACTGTGAGGACAACAGTGTTTTGTTTTGTTTTGTTTTGTTTTGTTTTGTTTTGTTTTTTAATAAACCAGGCAGTGCTACCCAAAGGATCTTTTTGATCATCCTGGTCACTATAATTGACGTCACTGAGATACTTCAAGCAAATACATTTTAAGCTTTGCAGAAGAGTCCCGTAGAAAGACAGGAAGTGTAAAAGTGTCAGGATGTTATTTTGCAGTTAGAAATAGAGTTCACACCACTAGTCTGCTTATCATTGTGGAGATGAGACTTACATCCTTACCTTCAAATCAGTTTTCGTTACGTAGTTCCTCCATCCTACCAAGAGCAGTGCCCAGCTGCCCTGTGCCCTGCAGAACTGAAAAGCAAGAAACAAGTGCTGCCCCAAATACTAACAGTATGAAGCTAGGGCAGGCAGTGAGTGGAAAGAATAGCAAAATGCAAATCAGATTATAGTCTTCATCCCCAGATTTCTCCTCACATCATTGGACTTATCTCCACAGAGCAAAGCTGTGTGATGCTTCTTATAAAATCAAATTGTATTGGCTCTAACAGGAATTGTTCCCCCAATACTGCAGTAAGCTATAGCCAAAGAACATTCTTAACACTGGACTCCTCTCGTGCTTCTCCTAAAATAAAAAATAAATAAGTAGTTGTAGCTGCCTTCTGGCTGAATAGGCTTTTAATTTTTTTTTTATTATTATTATTATTTGCATGCCTAAACTCGTAGTTGAAATTAAATAATTTTAAAGGTCTCGTTCTCAGAAATTGCTTTTCAAATTACTTCTGGAATGCAGATGTTTAATCTCCTTTAGAGGTTCTGGAACATTAGACACAGACATGCAGTGTTCTTTTGTAGTGTCATTCCACCAAGGGGTTGACAGAGTGTCTTAAAAAGAATTACCAAGTCCCAGTGGTAGATGTGTCCATTTCTCTCCCCTCCACATTACAAAGGGAATGGAAGGGATGCCTAGAAAGAGCTCCAGGCTGGATAGACTAAGGGGAAAGTTCTGTTAAAAACCAAGCTCAAAGAACAAGTTTTTGTTGATTTAAAACCAACCAACCAAGCAAACAAGCAAACAAAAAAAAAAGAACCCAACAAACACATTAAAGCATTAACATGAAGTCCTGGGAAAGCAATTACATAAATACTACTGCTAGTCCTTCAGCTGAGGACAGACCCAGGGATTCAATCATGGCTGCCTTGAGGTATTATCAAACCAGGTAGCTGCCTAGAAAAGAAGACTGCTGGATACGACTGTAATGATGCAGTTTATTCTGTATTAAAACCCTGGAAAATAGAGTTGCTGCTGCTGCTGAGGGTGATATTGGAGCATCTGGAAAAACCGTCACTGATGGAGTCAGAACAGTTACTGCCACTAATGCCAGCTTTCCATTTCTGTTCTCCCTTCATCCAGGTGAGAACAACAAGTCCATATTTCCCTGCCTTGCTTTACTACTCCAGATCGTCCCCATCTCATGAGAACCTTGTTATTTGTCCACCTGCTTGCGGCAGCAAAGCCCAAAAAGAAATTTAATCTTGCCCTGCTGAGAAGCCACGGGCTGGCATTGGGTTTAGTAATCCCTATTGTTTACAAGTAACCTAGATTTTTCCGGTGTCATATAGAAAATATGTTTTATTAAGTTGTGAGTTGTTGATTTCAGGTGACTGTTGATCACACTGACAGGAGTAATAGGTCATTGGTAATCAGGAGCTAAGAACATTGGAAGAAGTCTAAGAATGACTGCAATTATGTAAAATCATGCAGAACCAATAATAATGAAAAATAAATTGTCCCTCCACCATGAATGTACAGACATAAGTGGAAACAAAATGGAGAAACAGAACCATACATATTAATGAGACAGCACCATCTAATCAAAACCCATTGTCTTCTGCCAGCTCAATCAAAAAATTATTATAGAGGATAATGTTACACTCAGGAACTCTAAATGTTTATAAACAACCCAAATTACTATACTGCAGTAACTTGTCTTCAAAAGTAATCAGGTTTAATATTTTTTCAGAAGAACAGAAGGAGAAATTTGTTAAGATCAAACAACTGTATTGAGAAAGACATTTAGTTATGTTAAATAAAAATACTAAGTTTTAAATTATTGTATGTGATTTTTCTCAGTTTCTCAGTGGCATAAATAAATAAATACAAAGTTGCCAATGTTGAAAGATTGTTCAGAATGCAACACTCTTAAAAACCAATAGAGTTCCTAGGAATCTTACAGGCATTTCTGCAAACTATTCTAAAAGTCTCTGAAACTCAGTACATTTCTTTGCATTCCACGAATCCTGTAAATGCCTATAAGACTGCTTTCAAACCATCATATTAATGCTAGTGTCTTATCCAGCATTAATATTTGGGTTTTGTTGATTCAACAGTTTAAAAATCTTCATTTTGTGAAGTTATCATGTCTCATGGTTTCTTTTCTTCCACTATCTTTTATTCCTAATGGATACTAAATTAAGTGATTTTTTTTTTCTTTTATTCCTCACTGCTCTATGTTGTTTTCTCTTCTAAATTATTATATTTAAGTTCTAAGGTTATACAATGATTTTTGATAGATTATGTAGTTGTATTTGATTTTTTCATAAAGTAATATGTATATATACGTCTTTGTATGTTAGAGATTTTACATCCATTTGCATCATATATTGGTTACAGTCAACTCTTCTGCAGAGCAAGCACCTTTAGTCCATCTCATGCATCCCTGTGCATAGTGTATTTATCAAGTTAGAATTCTTCTATGTGCACATATTTATGCAGGAAAAAAAAACTCATACATTTTGTTCAACTTGAAAACCAAAAATTTCACATCTTTGAAGATTCCAGTTCAGCATACTTCACTTCAAAGTAAAAGAAGCCTTTGTTTCTGCTACTCTGATACTAATTAGGCAGTACTGGTTTGGGGTTTTGTAAAGTTATTTTATTTTGGAAACATTTTTTATTACTATGTTTTTATTTTAATGAAGCCATTTCTGTATGCAGGACCCCAGGTGTATGTAAGAGGAAAGACAAGTAAACGTCAGCAAGTATTGCAAGCAATGAAAGAGTTAAAAAAAATCATTTTATTTATGTCTTACAACAATATTTAGAGGTTTTACAATAAGTAGTTAAACTGAATTCTTAAGAAATACCAAAACTGAGAAAGCACCATAAAATTCTAAGTGCATATTATCAAAATTTGTATAGACAATCAAAGTGTACCAGTCAGTTGTAGGACAAGCTACTCAAAAGCACTGTGTTCTACCTGTGTAGCCAGTGATGTAGCTTCCACTGAATTCACTGAAAGAGCAGTTGGGCTAACCCTGACAGCTTTACCAAATTTCTCTGAAGTGTCTTTAAAAGCTACAAATATATCTTCATTAGATGCAACCCAGCTTTCAGGTACAACATTTAAAGGGCATTAATATAGACGGAGCTTTTCATCTCCAGTTCCTATGAACCTGTTACTAATTGAACTAAATACGTATAATTGTATATGGCTGTAGTCATTCCCAGCAAGACTAACCCATGCCTCTGTATTCCCCTTCGCAGCAGCTCTAAAATCAGCTTATCACAGAGCGATGGGACTGTGAGATCACCTTCACTTTCTTTTTCTTTACTTTCTCTTCTCTTTTTTTGTCTCCTGGCCCCACAAGACAAATTATCTAGTAACAAGCAGAATTATTCAGGAATGGTAAAGGCCTATCATGTTATTTAAACACTGAAGAGTGGCAGAGTGATCTAAGCCTAGGAGTGACAGCTGTGACTGCTGGGATTTGTTGCCAGCTCTGGGAGTGGTTTGCTCCATGGGCTTGCCAAACTTTCTAGCCTGTCTGTAAAATGGAACTAACATTTTTTGATGCCATAGAGCTAAGTATTTTTAAGTACTTTGAAGATGCAAAGAACTTTAATAGTGTTAAGTATCACATTTTATCTACAGAGATCAAAGAGAGTTTGCAATGGTTTTTTTTTTTTTCTTTTTCCCAGAGAGACTCTATAAAGCAAATTTAACCTGATTCAGGCCCGACTGTAAATCTGAAATGAGTGATGGACAGAAAAAATCAGGTTTTCAAGGGATATCCATGTCTAAGCAGAGGAATATTAGCTTATGGTTTCTTTGGAACTTTCTTTTTGGAACTTTCTTTGGAATTTTCTTTTTTTTTAGTATTTTTTTTCTGCATGCTTTTCATTATTTTTTTCTCCAGTTCCATGATTAAATTTTAACTCTTAATCTTTATCTCTGCAATGTTTAAGAAATGTTAAATGATGAGGACTATATTAAAAGAATCATACTAAATTTTTCACAGAAAGTATCAAACAATAGTATTCTGAGGTCTAAATAGAACTGAAACCATCAAAATAGGAAGCACAACCCTGTGACATCAGAACAGGTCCACTACGGATCACTAAGTATATAGAACTATTTTTCAAGGTACCTTCATGCAAAATTCTCTAAGTTGAATTAAAATAGAATAAAAATGGTCCAGAAAATTATCCAGGAAGTATAAAAACTATTTATATGATAGCAGTAAAAACTTGTCTTTCTAGTGCAATGGAATACAGCACAGAAAGACTTACATTGATATAGATTGAGGGAGGTACAACTGCATCATACAGCACATAGCAGAAATACAACTTTAGACCTGAAAAACAAAGTAGGACATAGGAGACAGGGAATCTTGTATCAAATTATTTCCAGATCATGGAGATTTCCTTTTCAAAAAGGTACTACTATTCTACATCCTACTCTGGATCTTGTTCAGCTTGCTCAGCCATTTTTATGCTCAATTGTATGGAGCAGAATATCCCTAAAGGAGTGTGCTTTGTGCAAACAGCAAAATGAAGACAGAGGAGGTGTTCCAGTTTGCCGTGGGCATATATTTTTGCTTTAATGCAAGCAATAAACCAAAGGTCTGAAAATCTGAACTAGGGAATGCACACCTAAGCATATGTCAATATTGCTGTAAATGGTCTGGAAAGACTTGAGTACAGCTTATTTTGGAATAACTGTTCCTATGATGGAGGAATTATAAAGGCACAAGGCGGATAATCAAATAACCTCACAGTATCAAATTTAGTGTTCTAAATGCAATTATGAGTAATAGATATTCGTAGGAGACTTGTTAAGACAAAGAGTGAAAATGTAGAACAATAACACATGTAAGTGTAACCATAATAAACTACTAATATAGATTTATTTCACATTTCTCTGTGTAGTGAGGTATGTAACCAAACTTAGCACGTAGAACCTTCATGAAGAGAATGAGGCAAACATAGTATTTCTTCACCTCATATGTGATCTATGATTAAAGGTGAACAGAGAGCAATCATTCATTATTTCTCAACATTTGGTAACTAGGAATACCAGGTGAAATTGTGTCGTGTTGTATTTCAGGCAAATGAAACATCTTTTTCCACATAGTACGTAAACTGAGAAAAACCTTGCCAGATGATTATGTGGGTGCTGCATATGGATTATAAAAATGAGAAAAAGAAATGGAAGGAGAGGCTATCAGTATTTACTAAACATAAAATTATTAATATGTATCTGTGTCTGGCTCAGAAAATCCTGAAAGCATTAGCAGCAGGCTGGAATTCCATGTTCGATCTACAGAGAGTGTGAGGAGACAGGACTGAATTTCTGAAGATCTTGGTATCAAATACTAAGGCTCAAGAGCTGCGTTCTGGGCAAAGGTTCTGAACTGACAGGGGCAACCAGTAACCCCAGCAGGAGTTACTAGGCTATATTCTTGACAGTCCAATCCTCGTGTTTCTCTTCCTTATGGATTCCTTGAGTGCCTTAAGAAGCTTCACCAGCACTACCTCAAATGCATCATCTCCAGGCAGCCAGTTTGAAATAATCCACTGAGAGAACAGTTTTTAGCCACTTTCCTTTCTGAACTTTGTCTTAGCTTCTGCACCCTCCTGGGAAGAAACTGAATTTATGTGACTTATTCTCAGTACTAATCTGTGAGATATGACCAAAACGCATAAGAATCAAAGATTGATTTTAACAAGGGCAAAGTTCTTTTAGCAATGAAGATCTAGGTAAAAGATAAAGAAATTTACTCAAACCTAAAAAAAAAATATCCAAACAATAAAAAAACCACTCAGAACTTCCATGAATTTGGATTTGAGATTTAAGATAAGATTTGAACTCAGTCTGATTTATGCTTTTTCTGAAACAATTTACCACTGAAAATAGATGTTTTCCAATTGAAATGCCAGTAGAGCTATAATTCTGCAGATAAAATTGGTAATGCCATAACATATCACAGTTTTTCATTGAAAACAATTAAGTTCATTTTAATGTATTGCCAAATTGTAACTTACAGTACATCTGTAAATTCTCAGAGGGAGGTAAATAAGAATTGGTTATATCACAGCTAATTAGTAAAAGATAAATAATGAAAACTCATACCTTGTTTATTGTTTTTTTTTTTCTTGAAAACGTCTTGAAAATGCTGACATTACTTCACAGAGTATTACATTTGTGTGTTCGGAGGCTATCTGTATTTTCAGAATATGTCTGTACTCTCTTCTTCACAGCTGTCATAAATGTTCTGTAACACTTCAAATTTTATGACACTAATTACATCTAAAATGCTTGTGTAACTAATATGTAACTATATTGTAAGCTTGTGCACAGCTAAATTAACTTCTAGAGAAATTGCTATGCTTCTTCATTTATAAATTATATTATACTCTGAGTTGTAGTAGATCTAAAATATTTGTACACACTGTACAATCCTTGAGCTTACTTAATGAGTCCACATAGTGTTAGAAGGCATTCACAGTTCCTGCTGTGCAATAGCAGAGGAATTACAGAAGATCTTAGCCTATCAATCCACCTCAGTATTTTATCAATGACTAGCATATTTATTTTAATTAGAAATACCAATTCCAATGTATTACAAACTGGTTTAAAACTGCATTTGTAATTTACTTCATGTGCATTTGAAAATGAATGCTTTGTGCTCAAATTATATTTAGAAAGAATTGAAAGAAGCTCAAAGCTATTCTATATATTTCACTCAAAAACATCCTGTTATTTCTCACAGAGGCAACATATAATCTAATTTTCTATCAAATTTCTAGCAAATTAGGCTACATTACATACCATGGACTCAATGACACAAAAGGTATTTTCCAACCTAAATAATTTTGTGATTCTATGAAGACAGGAATAAACACTTTAAAAAATCTAGACAGATAAGGCAATATTCCCCTCTTTTTTGTCCAGCTCATTATAGAATCATAGAATCATAGAATGGTTAGCGTTGGAAGGGACCTTCAAAGGTCATCTAGTCCAACCCCCCTGCAAGGAGCAGGGACATCTCTGACTAGATCAGATTGCTCAGAGCCTCATCCAACCTGGCCTTGAACGATTCCAGGGATGGGGCATCCACCACCTCTCTGGGCAACCTGTTCCAATGTTCTACCACTTGCATTGTAAAAAAAATTTTTCCTAATATCCAATCTAAATCTACCTCCCTGTATTTTAAAACCCATTACCCCTTGTCCTATCACAACAGGCCCTACTGAACAGCCTGTCCCCATCTTTCCTGTAGGCCCCCTTGAGGTACTGGAAGACCGCTATCAGGTCTCCCCGGAGCCTCCTCTTCTCCAGGCTGAACAGCCCCAACTCTCTCAGCCTGTCCTCACAGGAGAGGTGCTCCAGACCTCTTATGATCTTCGTGGTGCTCCTCTGGACCCTTTCTAGCTGGTCCGTGTCTTTTTTATGCTGGAGGCTCGAGAACTGGACACAGTGCTCCAGGTGGGATCTCACAAGAGTGGAAGAGAGGGGGAGAACCACCTCCCTCGACCTGATGGCCACACTTCTCTTGATGTAGCCCAGGACGCGGTTGGCCTTCTGGGCCGCAAGAGCACATTGCTGGCTCATGTTGAACTTCTCATCAACCATCACTCCCAAGTCCTTCTCCTCAGGGCTAGCCTCGATCCATTCTCCGCCCAGCCTATATTTGTGCCTGGGATTGCCACGACCCAGGTGCAGGACCTTGCACTTGGCCTGGTTGAACTTCATGAGATTGGCACGGGCCCACCCCTCCAGCCTGTCAAGGTCCCTCTGGATGGCATCCCTCCCTTCCAGCGTGTCAACAGCACCACACAGCTTGGTGTCATCGGCAAACTTGCTGAGGGTGCACTCTATCCCACTGTCCATATTGACGACAAAGATGTTGAACAGTGCCGGGCCCAACACGGACCCCTGAGTGATGCCACTCGTGACTGGTGTCCACTTGGACATTGAGCTGTTGACCACCACTCCATGAGTGCGCCAGTCCAGCCAACTCCTTATCCATCGAGTGGTCCGTCCATCAAACCCATGCCTCTCTAGTTTAGAGAGAAGGATGTCGTGCAGGACAGTGTCAAATGCCTTGCACAAGTCCAGGTAGACAATATCCATTGCTTGTCCCTTGTCATGCTGTCACCCCATCACAGAAGGCCACCAAATTGGTCAGGCACGATCTGCCCTTGGTGAAGCCATGTTGGCTGTCACCAACCACCTCCTTGCTCTCCATGTGCCTTAGCACGGATTCCAGGAGAATCTGCTCCATGACCTTGTCAGGCACAGAGGTGAGGCTGACTGGCCTGTAGTTGCCTGGGTCTTCCTTGTTCCCCTTTTTAAAAATGGGGGTTATGTTCCCTCTGTTTCAGTCATTGGGGACCTCACCAGACCGTCACGACTTCTCAAATACAATGGCCAGCAGCTTCGCAATCCACCCTTCAACACTATCTGCTCTTTGCTTCTCTGAGACAGAGAAACAGAATCTCAGTACTCCAACTCTCCGACTGTTTCTTCAATATCCAACTTTTTTGATGCCTCATGGTTTTGAGTTTGTTGATGTTTGTACTAGGGCCAATACTGACCTGGCCTTGTATTTTCAAGGGATTCTCTTGGGATGTAGAATCTTTGTTTAAATCCATTTGAAGATTGAAAAACATCTTCTCCTTACCACAAATAATAAATCTGCCTCCTCGTACTCATAAGTAGCTTAGGTGAATCCCATTCTCAGAACCTCACTAATTATTTCAGCTTTCTAGTCTTAGTAGATTTTACAATAGACTTTTCTAAATACATTATAGTCCTATTTAACAACAACAACAAAAGACAAAAGAGATGGGACATTGCTTGAATAGACTGACTTTTTCAAGTTCAATGTCTTTTACTCTTGGTCCTCTCCTGTGGAAATTTTGCATGAAAGTGTATCTCTGTTAAGGGAGGCAACATAGTCCTGTTAGGGTCCTAAGGAGTTACCAATCCTGAACTTTTACAAATGGTTGGAAATTCAGGTGAATTAGAACCTGTTCTTTTGTATTCTTAGAACTTTTTTTGCCAAACAACTCTATGGTCATCTTTAGTGGATGATCTGATGCATGCCACATGACAGAGTATTTTTCTTGCTTGAAGCTTCTTAATCAGCAATGACTGAGTGTATTTGAAAAAGAGAATGTTTCTCTTTAATTAAAATTATTCAATCTGTGCCGCTATCATTTTTGGATCACAGTCTAACATGCGAGACAAATATTAAAATAAAAAGCTACACTTAGAGATTGGAATCGGCTGCTTACAAGAAATATGTATAGTGTGTTACAAAGACATGACAAATTCCTATGTTATACAGACAGTTTTTCCCAAATTGTCATAGACTAAAATATCAGAGTACTAGCAATCATCTGCCTGTATTCAGTAAAAATACTTTGGAATTTCCTACTCCAAGAACCAGTCAGTCCCCCATGCAAGAAAAGATATTCCATCTGCCTTGAATACAACATAAAAGAGATGGAACAAAGCGGCCTGCAGCAGCCCTCTTCTCCTCAGACTACTGTTCTGTTGACAGGAGTGCATCCTCAAAAGAGGAAAATAAATTATGATAAAGGCAAACACACAAAAAAAAAAAGAAACAAAAAAAAAGAAACTGTTGCCCTTTGTGAAACAATAATCTCTGCAGGGATAAAGGAGGAAATATCAGCCTACCCTCCATGAAAGATAAATAAAGACAGGTGAAACACCAAATATTCCTGTACATCTAGTGGGAGGTAATTGAATTAAAAATAGCTGCCCTTAGGTGAAAATATTTCCTCTGCCTGTATTTGCTGCCCTGAACCAAAGGCTTCTGGCTATATGACACAGTTGAAGGAACTACTTTTTCCCCCTTGGGCAATATTTTACAGCTGCAACCCGAAGTGCCAGAGTTGACCAGGATGATACTAATAATGAGATTTGTAAGGGTCATTTCTAGGGATTATGAGTGATTATGATGAGATTTATGGAAAGGCAAAGTTCAAGCTGCAGGACTTGAGCCATACTTGGAATCTTGCAGACAAAAGAAGGAGAGTGAGATGAGAACCCTCAGGGGAAGATGGTTTTGAAAGGCTTCAGCAGAAATAGGTAGGAAGGCCAGCAGCCTACCAGGAGGATACAGAAAGGAAATAGTTTATTTGAATATATAGGAAACATAAGAAAGAAGGGAGGAAAGAGACAGAAGTGATTATCACTAAGGTGTTACATTCAGGAATAAAAATGAGGGGGAAAAAAACAGGCTGTGTAGGAATATTGGTTAAAGTGATATCATATACTGTCATCCCTTGTTCCTTTCCAGAAATGTACTGGATTAGATTTTCCAGATGTGTTTTCCCCACATCTGGCACTAGCCTGATCTTTGCAGATTGTGAGGAAATACACTTCAGTTTGCAAGATCCCAGAACTTTTCTCTGGTTGAGTTTATGCACAATGCAGTTTTATTTGTCCGTTTCTCATTGAGACTCAGTCTGCTTTGTCCTTAGCAGATTCCCTGGCACTTTGCACAAACACTAGAAAAAGTTCAAGAGAAAACAAGTTTTGTTCTGGAAAATTAAACAGTTAAGGTCTTAATCACAAAATCAAAAATAAGGTTCCCATGACGGAAAGCAAACAAATAAAAAAAAACTTTCTTTGGTTAAAACTCAACACTAAGGGTCATTTTGGCTATTTCAGTACCTCACCTAACTTAGCATCTGGGTAACTTGTCTGTAGAGCTGTATCATCTCTCTTGTTCAATGTAGACTGAACTTTTTTTCTCTTTTGTATTTATTCTGCTTCTTTCTTTATTCTTCTCTTGATATTTTATAATCCATTAGGAAGATAGTTTGAGTAATGGAAACCTCTTTCATGAAAAGGGATATAACAGCTAAAAGTTTTTAACTTTAAATACAAACAAAATCTTCAATGTGGGCTCTTAGAAAGGACTAATTGCAAATAAAATGATCTTTCTTATCTTTGGGAAGCTATTGCAAGACCATCAAATTGCTATACTACTTTGCAGATCTTATATCTTAGAAAGTTTGCATTATCTACACATTTTACCATTAATCCCAATCTCCGCGGTATTTCTTCAAAGAGACAACGCAGAACATAATGGATTAGCTGTTAGAATTACTTCTTCTGCATTCCACTACCTTTTGTCATTTCAGAATCTCTAACGTTATATGAGGGAGCTCACTCCTGAAGACAGAAGGGGAGTGGGACATAAAAACAGTCCTATTCCAGTCTGAACATTAGATCAGATAACTGACAAAGAGACACCCGACGCTGCTAAGGAGAAGCCTTAAACATTGGATGCCTGGTCATCTGCACTGTTATCTTGTTCCCTGGCTAGCTATGTTTTACACCACTGCAACTGGCTTTCTAGACGACAAATTATTAAAGAGAGAGCTAAACCTAAACAATGTAGATGCAAGTCAGTCTTAATTGCTTGGTTTCAGAGTCAAGGATCGGTCCTTGATTATTTGTCATTTAGCCACATTGACATAGTCAACAGAAGACTGAATGAAAAGAAGAACATTTTAAAAGATGTAAAGATATGTGAGGAGAACAAGAGGCAAATTAGAAGAAAGCGTTAAGGGTAGCTTTGTTATCATAGCACTTTGAAGCCATTGTGCTAGGTGTGATAAAAGTATGGAACAAAAAAACATAAGCTTGGCCCACACAAAGCTTGCAATCATATTTATAAGGCAAGAAGCCAAAAATGGATGTTGTCAGACAGCAGGAGGAAGAATGTAAATTCCGAGATGATACTCCCTAGTAGTACTGGAAAGGCTAAGAAAGTAAATTCTGAGATGATACTCCCTAAGGCTAATTATTGGAAAGCAATAGATAGATAGTACCAGTGTTTTTGCAGGACCTTAAAAGCAAAAATAGGAAGCTTACAAAGAAGGAAAAACAATGAAAAGTAAAGCAAGTAACAAAAAAAAAAAAAAAGGAGAAACTAATAGAAGACGTAACACTCATTGTCCTCAGCTACATTCACAAAAAAAAACATTTATGAAATCAAGGAGTACTTTCATCCTCAACTTGTGACTTTCTGGATATTCTTGGTGTTATTTGATAAAATTTTTATGACTAATTCATCAATTGTAAATTACTGAAGTTATTAGTAGTTTACACTAAATATTTTTCTACTTGTTGTAGTTACTTAGTTGAAGGACAATTAATCTCAAACAATGTAATAAATTTGTCAATATTTCCTAGAACAATTAGCTGTAATAATTCTACTTATATGAAGTTAAAATCTTTATGCTGTTGTTAGAAATAATTGTTACATGTCAAGGGAAAGATGTCCATGAGTTACTTGTGGTGAGATTCCAGGGTGTATTAACACATACTGAATATGCAATATTCAGAATGCCATTACAATGAAATTAATTATGACGAGTCTATTTGCTGTGATTTCGGTTGCTATTAAACTAGCTTTCTGTTCTTTAAAGAAAAGTACATATTTCTCTGATTTTTCTGATCATAATATCGTTCTGATTTTTCTGATCCTCAGTGATACGAAGAGTGAATGTTTCTATTCTCCCACCTGGAGGGACATGCGAACACTAGAAAAAGCACCGTATGAAAGCAGAATGCATTGCATTGTATCCTAGAAGAAGGAAGGTTTGAAGGAAAATGCTTAACAATGTTTGGCAAACAATCTTAACCTCCTTCTTCAGCGACAAATGCAAGCACCCCTATTTCACTCCAGTACTCTCGTTATTCCAGTATCTTATCTCTAACAGTAGTTGATGTTGAGATATCCTAATCATGAATAAGAAAATAAAAAAAAAAAAAAATTACCAAACGGGCCCATATTTCCCTTAGTCCTCCTTTTGCTGCTGATGTACCTGTAGAAGCCCTTCTTACCGGCCTTTCCTGTCCCTTACAAAATTCAGCTCCAGGTGGGCCTGCTTTTGCTTTCCAAACCTGATTCCCTCATGTTCAGCCAGTGTCTCTCTGTTCTTCATAGGTCACCCATCCCTGCTTCTAGCTCTTTTACACCTTTTTTTTTTTTTTAATGACTGAATTCAGTCAACATTTCCTTGCTCATTCATGCAGGTCTGCTGCTGCTAGTCTTGCTCAACAACATTGACCATTTTTCATCCTGGAGGAGGTGATCCCTGCATATCAACCAGTTCTTCTGGACCCTTCTTCTCTCCAGGGTTGTATCAGTTTATCATTAGTGCAACCCAGAAATCTCCTGGATTGCTTGTGCCCTGCTGTGTTGTTCTTCCAGCATATAATGGGCAGCCTATGCCATCTAAGGTTTTGAGTTCAGGTTAAGTGTCAAACATTTAGATACATAAAGTTAGGCAAGATGAATCCACTTATTTGCCTGTTACAGGATAGCCTGCAATTGCAGAGAATCCATAGAGCTGTTGCTAGTCCTATGTTCTTCTACAGGAAAACATAATAAATGGAGCCACTGTCCTTTTTCTATCTTCCAGCCACCTTCTGTGGCCAGAAGGGAAAGAAATATCAGGAAGCATGAAACTGTTGTTTCTCTCATTTTAAGTACACAAGTTCAAGGTTTAACAAGCTTTGTTTTTTCTTTCATTATCATGAGATAAAACTTCATGTCACAACTAACCTTAATTCTATATGCATTTGCCAAAGACTATTACCCATCATAAAAGTGTTTCTGTTTTTGTTTTTTTTTTCTTTTATATCTGAATTCCATTTAAAAAAAAAAATCTACACCAGGCCTGTTTATTTTCAGGGAGGTAATTCTGAACTACGTGACCCTCTGAATCAATAAAAGGATCAACCTGAAGTTAGAAAGCTGTAAGCTATTTGTCTCCTGTATTCTTCTGTAAAGGGGCTGACAGGGAGACATTTTTAACATATCATTATTCTCTTCAAAGGCTGAAGTATATATCCAGTAATTGTTATTAATTGTTATTAATTTAATAAGTGTGTTACGAAGGGAAAATAAAGTACTGTCCAACTACAACAAACCCAACCCCAAATCTCAGAGTTACATTTAAAATGTGAGTCTGTTTCCCCCAGGCTGTAATTGTAAGAGTTGGATAGCACTTTGATTGAAATCATCTGACTTTGTCTCTAACTTCCTCAGCTGGCCAGCAGTCTACTAGCAGCACAATCCATAAGGATTTCTTAGTTTGCACATACTATCTGCACCACATGAATCAGTTCTTTATAGTGCTGCTCTCAGCAGACAAGTATTGCCAATATCTACTAGTCCAGATACTCAAGTCCAGACCTTAAAAAAAATGAGCTTTAGGGAAGAAAAAGAAGTACTGATGATTCATGGTTTCTTGTGCTCTAAAATAAAGGGTAAAGGTAGAGGGAAGCCTGAGGTTATAATTGGTTTATTTCAGCTTTAGCCACTACTGTCTATCAATAACTAAGTATAGTCAGGCTAGCATTTCTATGTGCTCCAACTATAACTCAGTGTCTGAAAATTGCTGTATACAATAGGTGTCTCTCTTCCCTACAAGTAAACACTGAATTCTAATTTAAAGCCATTTCAGCCCCATACAGAATAGGAATTGATGATCTGTTCTTTCACCTCTTTCTATTCTTTGTGACAAATTGATCTGATAAACCAGAAAATTAAACCGTATCTGGAGGAGCCAGACTAAGCTCCCTTTAAAAAAAATAGAAGACATAGGATAAATATTTATTTGGATCAGACAAACATTTTGATGAAACCTTAACTATAAATCATAGTGACTAATCATACACTACAGTGTTCAGAATGACATACAAGACACTGTTAAGCATAGATGTGAAAAAAGAGTCAGCACAAATTTAAAAAGAAATAAAGGCAGGAGTTATGAATTTGTAAAGCATATGATTATCCTTTTAATTACATAACCTACCCTGAAATCTTCCACTGAATTAATGAGGGCATACTGTCATCTTCTCCAAACAAAGAAGGAAAAACACAATAACAACAGTAACACATCAGAAACTAGAAGTCATACCAGTGACTTAGGTGACAAATTTTACACCTGGAATAACAAACAGCAAAGACAGTGAACACTTTGAGAAAATCATACATATATATATATATATATATACTGTAAATTGTCTACTTATAAATAATACTTAGATATACTAGCTAAAAAATGGATAAAATATGTTACAAGTTGCAACCTTAATATGGAACTGCTTATGTATTTTCAAAGCATAGAATTTTCCACACTGATCTGAGCTACTGATATCCCTCAAAAGATATTTTTGAAAATAGTGAAAAATGCAGTAACTAGCTGGTTATTGAGGAGGAATCCTGTTTCACAAAAAGTACCATTTTATGCCTTTAAGAATGATACTGTATTGTTCTTCCCTTTCATAAGTTATTGGGACTAAATAAACTAGTGACTTCTTTTAAAGTTACTTCATTCTTCTGAAAGACATGAAGTAAGTGTTTAATCCCACAGTATTCTTCACCTAGGAAATTCCATTGACCCCAGAACTCAACTTTGTATATACACAAGAATGGTAACTTTATTCATTTTTTTTTTCCCCATGGGCCCTTCCTGAGGCTTGCCCAAGTAAGAAGGTAATCCATCTTTTCTATCTGGCTACTGAACACAAAAAAACAGTGCCTCAGAGTCTGAGCTTTGTCTGCATTTATTTCTACTCTGTGCAAGAACTGTAATGAGTTTGCATTGAGTTTGGATTTCACTCATTTAGGAAGAAAGCCTATAAGTCTTCACCTCACTGAAGCCTTGAGTTACACTGCAGTAATTTCCTTTTTAAAACATGCACAGCAACTACTCTGCATCGCAGATGTAACACTGGAAAGGTATTTAAGTTTTGATTCTCCTTACTGCTCGTATGTCTTTAACTCTCAGACAGGTATTATCCTCCTGTTATTAGGGACTTTAAAAACAAAATAAAAAGATGAGTCTTCAAAGGATTCTAAAAAACCCCAGAAATACCTAATTGATTATATTATGTTTGCTTAGGCCCTTATCCAAAGCCCACAGAAATAAATGGATAGCCTCAGAAGGCTATAGGCCCTTGTTTTCTATCTGTTGCTAGTACTGTACAAACAACCATCCTTTAAAATTGTGAGATAGGGTGAAGTAGGGTGGGTAGAGTCTTCCTGTTCTTCTTTGTGAGGACTACAAGAAAACAGGAGCTTCAGAATTATGTAATATCAAATGTAACTGGAGGGAAAAAAACCTCAAACCACCAAACACAGAAAATCCAGTAATACAGCTTTCATTGTATTATAGCTGTAAAGTGATTGTCACTCAAAACATCTAGTCATCCACAATGCTCTTCCAGCACACCTACCACAACTGAATTATCACAAATGAGGTTGTTAAGGGTTTTTAATCCTTCCTTCTAAGTAATCTGAAGAGACTAGAAAGTCCACTCATCTAAGTACCTAAATTTAGTGAAATAGCATGTTGAAAAAGACCAACTTCATAATCTCATTTCCTCTTCATCATCCCCTTAAAAAGTAGGGACTTACCTGTATTTTGCAAAGAAAGTTTCTCTCACTATACCTCTCTTTAAATCACAATGTGAAGGGAAAAAAAACCCACTGTTTTGCCATTTGTTCACAGCAAGAGACATTTTTTTCTCCAATCACCCACTGATTGAGATTCTGTAAGCTTGCTTGTAAAAAAAAAAAAAAAAGGAAAATAAATAAAATTCATAGCCAATAGGAGTATTATAATTTGTTAGCATTAGAATTTGGCAGTATAAGCTTTATGTCAATCAGTCACCCTCTGCTACTTCATATGAACATGACTGTTGGAAAAGGCTTTGATCCACTCTGGCACCTGAAGTTGAGAGAAGTATTAAAGTTACCCTACCACAGAGATGAAAGTGAACATTAATCTGTAACACAACAAATAGAAATATATGAGCACAGAAAATAAGACACATAGCTAAGTGCTTTCCCATATCTAGTATGCATAAGCCAACTAACTGGTGGCATTACATTCAACGGAAAAAAAAAAAAGGGGACTCTGTATATAATAGCTCTTTGCAGGTTCAGAACTAAGATGACAGCTGGAGGAGCGATGGTGCTATTTTTTTATCCTGAGAGTGTAGAAAGATGAGGGAGATGATACATCACTCTATTAATTCTTGTTCTGAAAGTGATAGTTTTGCTCTAAAGTTAATATGGGAGATATGGTTCAGAGTAGTGTATTACAATATGTTACATAGCCATTGGTTACAGAAAGCCAATCTAACAAAGTGGCTGTATTGCTTTCCCTCTACATTTGATCTTAGTTTTTGACATGGTGAGGAAGAAATAAAAGCATTTATGTGATACAAAAACTACAAATAAGTTAGCAAAAATTTTAAAAATGTAATTTCAATTGCAATAAATGTCAATTTTCCCACTAAATGGAAAAGATGGTTACAAATACTACAATAACAATGAGTTCTCAAATGCTGCAGAAAATGTATTATGATTGTACCTGGTGCCCCCTGCATACAAGATTGACCATGGAAGTATGTGCCCTAAGACTCATGATGCTTTTGTGTTAGAGTATAAAGTACATTAAAACCACATTTGTGCTTCAGTTCCCATGATTCCAGGCATTCCAAACACAGTAATTTATGAAAACTCAAATCTTTCCCCAAGTATTCAAACAAGTATTGATATGGCTTACAATAAAGATAACTGGAAAGAAACATCTCCAGAAAACAGGAATGACAGGAGAATCCTTGGAGCATAAGTAATTGTGTGTCAACATGGACCAGAGAACATGTTAAGTGCTTGTAGATGATTACAAAGACAAGACTGACCAAAGCATTACACATCTCACTGAAATTGCTATGAAAAATACATATTCGTGAGACAACAGCAGACAGTTCTTCCATTCCAATCTCATTGTAAACAAGGTGTACATATAAACAGTAATTGTGTTGTTCCAAATGCAGGAAATGCTCACTTGGCAAATTAACTTGTTAAAAATTCAGTTATATTTCTTAGGATGCATCAGGACGAAGTGGGAATCCCCCGCTGAAACAATAAAAAGTAGGGCATACAAATGCAAAATATGCAAATATTCAGGATCATTTTGGAACTGAATGCCATGAAAGTAGCTTGTATACACTCCTATACATGCTATAGAATGTAATGTAGGCGGTAAAATTCAGCAGCGTATATTAAGCAAAAAAAAAAAAAGGAGACTTCCCATCCTATTTGATAAATAAACCACTGAGTCTTGGAATAGGTTTAATCAAAGTGAAGAGAGAGCCTTCTGACTTAACTAGTAAATTTCTAGCATAGTAAAATAGGAAAACAGTCATCAATGTCAACTGCAAAGTTCTATTCTGGAAAAAAAAAACATTCCAAAATTAGGAACTCCAATGATTAATCTGCAAAAGAAAATAATTAAACCTTACTGTTCAGAGGAATGATCTTCCCCACCACCTTTAGCCTCTTCTTACCCAGTCCTTACTTACTACCTTTTATCTCCATTCTAGAGCATATCAGGTTTTTCTGTGCTGAAGTCCGAGAATTGTGGGCTTTATGGCATGATTTCCAGCTAAGCATAGATAAAGTTCTAAGCCAAAGAAAAAGAACTAAAAGGGTCAACAGAACAGACAGAAAGCAGTAATAATTAGTAATCACAGAATCACTCAGTAGTTGAGATTAGAAGGGACTTCTGGAGATCACTTAGTCTAAACTTCCCTGCTAAGAGCAGGGTCAAGAAGAGCAGATTTCTCAGTACTCTTTCTAGCTCAGTTTTGAATACCTCCAACAGCAGAGACTCAACAGTCTCTCTGAGCAACTTGTTCCAGTATTTCACCACTCTCACCGTAAAATAATATTTCCTCTGTTACAGTATCTTAGTTTGTGCCTATTGCCTTTTGTTTTTTCAATGGGCACCACTAAAATCTGACTCTATCATCTTTACTTCCCCACTTTGCCTCCAATCAGGTATTTATGCACATTTATAAGATCCCCTTGAGCCTTCTCTTCTCCAGGTCAACAGTCCCAGCTCTCTCAGCATCTCATTGTCCATCAGAGGCTCCAATCCCTTCATCATTCCGGCTATTTGACAGTATGTCCCTATCTCTTTTGTACCGAAGAGACCAGAATTAAACCCAGCACTCCAGATTTGTCTCACCAGAACTCAGTAGAGGGGAAGGATCACCTTGTTCCACCTGTTGGCAACTCTCTTCGTCATGCAACCCCAGAAGATGTTGACCTTCTTTGCTGCAAGGTAACATTCCTGATTCATGGACAACTTGTTGGCCACTAGGACCCCCAGGTCTTTCTTGCAAAACTGCTTCCCAGACAGTCAGTCTCCAGCCTTGGTGCATAGGATTGTTTCTCCCCATGTTCAGGAGGTCTTGCCATTTCCCTTTGTTGAACTTAATGAGATTCTTGTTTGCCCATTTCTCCAGCAAGTCAAGGTCCCCCTGGATGGCAGGACAGCCATCTGTCTTATCAACAAATACGCTCAATTTTGTAATGCATTCTGCCTTGCCCTCCACACACATTCCTTATTCTTTTCTGGACAGATGAAGTGCTCCTCTAAAATACCTGAAAAACATTGCTGCTTAATCAAGAAAGATAGAGGCTTTTTTTTTCATTCACCTGTGAAATAATAAATAACTTTGTCTTCAGCTACTAAATATTTTTGTTGGAATCACCAGAGTATCTATCCATTGTCTGTGCTGGGAGGAAGCAAAACATGACTTGTACCCTAATCTCAGGATACTATCCAAAATCTTTTGGGTAAAGACCCCATCATAGCCTTCAGTGACTGAGAAGATTAACTGCCACATATGCCATAGACTTCAAGCTACTCTTCCACAAGTTTTTATTCCCCTGCAAGCATGCAATTTCAGAGACAGGATTAGATATGGTGTTCCAGGTCTTAAATTGCTGCATCATATCACCCAGACAGGCTGAAGGAGTAATTTTGATAAAGACTGAACTCAGTGAATGCTCAGTTCCTAGATCAGGAAAAGCTTCTGACAAAGAACTATGCTCTTGGAAAAGACACATACATTCCACTTTGTCAGCTCAAAATACTGCTTATCAGGTGGAGATCTGTGATTTTAAAAGGTTCTGGACTATTTGTTGTCTCCAAAGAGGACAGGATTCAGAGTAGCATGAAGCTGAGATAGAATCTACCTAATAGGTATAACTAGATGTCATTCTTTGATTGAATAACATTCAGTTTTATTGCATTACACCTGGGCAAGTAACCTAAAAGTACATTTGTATCTGGACTTTTAATAAAATTTAAAGTCCATCTTGAAATATTTATAACCGCCCTCTTGCAGTTCTTGGAGTTTCCAATTTCAATAGTTCTCAGGGTTTCAGTTTTCAACTCAGTATTTTTTTTTTTTTTCAACTTCCAATTTCACATTTCCATTTTTTCACTTATTTATTTTAATTTCAATCAGTACAAGTAGACTGATAATAAGTGAATCTGATCTCATCAATCCATGACTCTTCACCAAGGGGTACTGAAAATAAAGGAAGTCTTTAAAGTAATGTTGGCCTGACTTTTAAAAATTAGTTATCTACACTAACCTAGTAAAATAAATCACTGAATGTTCAGATGGAGCCTCTTGTGTTTCACTCTATGCCTATTACCTCTGGTCTTGTCACTGAGCACCTCTGAAAAGAGCCTGGCTCTGTTCTCATTGCATCCTCTTTGCATAGGTATTTGTATACATTGATAAGATCTCCCCAGGCTTTCTCTTCTCCAGGCTGAACAGTCACAGCTCCCTCAGCCTCTCCTTGTACTTCAGATACTCCAGCCCTTTCATCATCCTTGTGGCCCTTTTTGCTAGACTCCCTCCAGTTACTCTAAATCTCTGAGAAATTCAGAACTAGACACAGCACTCCACGTGTGATCTTAACAGTGACAAGTGGAGGGGAAGGATCATCTCCCTCAGCCTGATAGCAACAGTCCTCCTACTGCAGCCCAGGATGCCATTAGCCTTCTTTGTGGGAAGGGCACATGGATACCTCATGTTCAAGTGTTGTCTAGCAGGACATGCAGATCCTTTTCTGTCAAGTTGCTTTGCAGATGAGTGGCCTCAGCATATACTGGTGTTTAGGGCTATCCCTCCCCAGGTGCAAGACTTTAGACTTCCCATTATTGAACTTCATGAGGTTCCTGTCAGCCCGTTTTGTCATCAAGCTTTCTTCTACAGAAGTTGGAGAGAAACTACTACCATGAGAGGAAGTGAGACTATATTTATATGATAGGCATCATCTTTTGTATTTATTAGTCTCTTTGTGTCCACTGAAGTAGGGGATACATTCTATAGCAGTATCTGAAATAGGTCAGATGAATTACAGCCTAATATTGCCTATTCATATCCACAATAAAGCGACTATAAAGGGAACCCATGAGACAAGTTCAGATACAGGCATTACACTTGCCAGGCATACAACAAAAGGGTCCATCCAGGAGTCACAGCTTAAGACAGACACACCTATGCATTACCTCATGCAGTGACTGAAGTCACAGTGCTGAATTGAAATGGAGTTCCTGGGCATGTGAGCAGAGTATCAGTCAGGGTCTCAGGTGAGGCTACTCAAAGCTATTATGGCCTGACACAAAGTCGGGGGGGGGGAAAATATCATTCATCAAATGTTTTAGACTTTTTACAATAAAAAAATGCAGAATTAACATGAGTTCATAATTGCAAAGGTTTGGGGGCAAAAATGCGTTTATCATATTGCACACAATTGGAAAAAAACACCTACTTATTTAAATTTTTTTCCAGTCCAAATACAAATCTGGATGTATTTTCTTCTTAACTCTGAAATTCATTTCCTTGAATTACCTAGTTGGAGACAGAAAAAGATAGAATCCAATATATGAAATAATTTTTCATCTGACAGGTTTAATTAACTAACACAAATATTGTAATTTATTAGCACTTTTAATAATGTGACCTTCAACTGTTCCTCAGGGAAAAACAAACACTATAGACAAAGACACTTTTTTTCTAAAATGACAGTGACTAGTGAAACATTTTCTGTTCAAGATGTACATACACTGTATTTCCAAAAGAAGCATAAATTGTTTTTATTTTGGAAAGTTTTATGCACACCACATTATTATTGTATTGTGACTGACAAACAAATATATTTGACATTTATAATTCTGTTGCATTACAAAAGGAGGGAAATAAGGTAGTAGACTGAGCTTCATATTCTTACATGATGATAAACAACAGTAGTTTGCACTTACACATTATTTTTCATTCTTAAGATGTCAAAACACTTTACAAAAACCCCCAAATTTATATTCTTATTTTATGGATGGCAATCCAAGGATATCTGAGGCAGAAAGACAGAATTACACAAGGTCACTCAGCTGTTTACAGGAAATGTAATTTCACTTTATCAACTCTGTGAAATCAACAGAGTGAGAGCAGAAGATAGTTCTTGTGCTAATCTCCACCATGTCTTAGCTCGAATACAACCTTCTAGTATGAAAACAACAGAAATTTGCAATGTTTTCTTTTCAGTAGCAAGTGTTTCAAGTCCTCAGGGGTGTGGCTATTGGCTATCATATAGTTCCAAAGTACAGTATTGGCTGTAGCATCGTTTCCTAAAGTTCATGTTTGTTTTACTAAAGGGAAAGCTGGAACAGGTGATTTTCACATTTTCTGTTTAATAGTAGGTTAGTGAGAAACATTAAAGGCAATCAAATTCAGTTCATATAGCATTTAATTCTTCATTCCCGTTTAACAGCATTTAGAGTAAGATAATCACACAGCCTCTTCAGAAGGAAGTCAGGTGATGAGCACAAGGGCGATTTGTTTCTTCAGCACTTTTCTGCACAATAATACATATCCAGTGAAAAGAAAGACCACAGGAAGTTTAGGAGGAAATCTTAGCAAAAGTACACAAACATCTGCAGTAATCCTGCAGTGGAAGAACAGCTGTCAGACAACCACTAGCATACATTAGAAAGTGCAAAAGAAAAGATCTTGAAAGTATGGAGAAAGTTAAGGATCACATGCCCAGCTATGCTAAGATCTTGGACACCCTCTCTCAGTTTCTTTTCTCCAGACTTAGAAATGTATTTTAAGGAATGGTGGTGAAAGTATTTCCAACACGGTTCCAGCTCCTCCTTCGACAGACATGGCCACTGGAAGCTCCTCAGTTCCTACTATAACAACCATGAACATTGTTGATTGATACTTTGGATTCCAAGAGTACTATGCTATCAGAAATGTTGCCTACTCAACAGACACCACCACTGAGTACCTTACTGTATCAAATAATCCACCTATCTTTAGCATTTTTTTTCCAAGGACAAATAGTGCCAGCAACTGGAGCTGGTTTAAACAATCAGGTGAACCTGTGTTTAGAAATAAAATTACATGTTACATGCTTTGAGATGTATCTTTAGATTACACTCTCAAAAAGTCATAGTATAGTTAAAAGAGCTAAATTAGATATGTACATTATATATACGTATTATATATATATATAGATATATATAGCTGGTCTTTATCCAGAAGATTAGTCCCACCAAAATCAGTAAGTCAAACACAGAGCATCAATGAAGCAAATTATACAGTATTGAATCATACCATTCAAAAGAGAGGACAGATGACTAAGGCAGTCAGCAGTTAATTCATTCTGCTTCCAAGGATTTTATTTTACAGCTTTTATTTTTTTTGTAAAAATATCTAAAATTAAAATATTGTCCTTGGATATTTTGATTCAATTTAGTGTAGCAAGCAGAAACCTCATTTAATTGCAAAAGTGGCAATGTTTCTCTAGTGGGCATAATCATTATATCTAGATAAAGGGATTTGGATTATCATTTGCAAAGTTTATCAGAATTTTTTTTTTATATTTAGAATGTTATATAAAGTGGATATAATTCATTGTAGTTTTAATTATTTTGACAGATAACTCCTTTTCCATCTGTGTCAAGAAACAGTGAAGTTTTTCCCCTGACCTATTTGAAGTGAGCAGCATTGAGGTCCTCGTGCATTGTGTGCTATTCATAAAAATCTCATGCAAAGGATAAATAACACAGTTCAGACTTACTGTGTTCTTTTTACTTTGATAAGCATCCAGATGCTTATCTAGGGTTTATCCAAGCCTGTCTGGTCAAGAAATCAGCTAGAGAATCTTAAAAGAATGTGTGTGCTTATGTGATTTCCATTACATCCTATTTTCAATCTATTTAATAAAAAAAAAATTAAAAAGTTGTTTTGCTAGAAGATCACCAATCTGAGATTTCAGAGCAACTCACCTTCTTTAATTAACACTATCATCACACTTTTGTGTCATGAAAATATTTTACTTCCATTTTGCAAAAAGATTGAGCGTTTTGCCTATATACAAACAAGTATGTAACAGAAAAGTGAGAAGTGTATACGCACAGCACTTCCCAGTTTTCATTCACAACTGGAAACAAGACCTACAAAAGTGCATCTGTCTGTCTACAGTAAGTCTTGCATTTTTGTTTTCCTTAAATTAATTCCTGAAACCATTTTAATCTTTGGGGTTTCATTTATAAAAGTGAAAACAATTAGTAATGCATACTTTTAAAAATTGAAAATATTGTGGCTATTGTAAATACTTCTTGGGCAATACATGGTGAGGGGAGATGCTGAATACAATAAACCTTTCTCTTATGGCCTTCCAGAAAGAAACCACATGCCTATTTCTGCACACATCTGTTAAAAGTCACCTTTAACTATGTGGTACAGGTAGTTGTGGAATAGTAATGCTAAAGTCCTAAATTATCATTCTGACCTATGGAGTCAAAGAGATTTTTGTCATTATCTTCAGCATTGGAGCTTCAGTCTTTATTTTTGGAACGAATATGCTTTACTGACTCAGACCTGTGGCAGTTAAAGACACTGATACCTTACAGGTATTGGCTCGTAAGTTTACAGGCAGCCCAGCAGTGTCAACAGAGGAAATCTGTGCTTCCACCTCAGTCAGTTCTCTATAAAGTCTGATTGGTTTTGATCTGAGATACTAGATTTGCACTAATGGATGCTAATATTAAGGCAAACGTTCCCTTTTGCCAAGGCTTTAGGAGGGCAGACTCCTGCATCAAATGGTTTATAACAGATGGTCAGGGAAAATAATGATTTAAACCAACAGAGCTTCAGTGTTGAAGCATTAAGGTCTAGATAAAGCACCTCGTTACTAAGCAAAATGAGTTGCGGAAGTTAGCCAAGCTTTCTTGGATTTTCTGGTTTAGTTCCATCAGAGCTTTATATTATTTTTTTTTTCCCCAGCATTTATCCAGACCTCAACAAGAATTTTTTCCTTTCCTGAATTTCGTGAAGAATGTAAAAGAAGTTAGTAACTTAAATTACTTCAAGAAAAATTTCCCCGATTTATGAACTAAATTTTCTCCTCTTCTCTTTGCAAATTAAACTCAAATCTTCACAGTTTCTTGTATTTTGCCTTGAAAATATGACAGTAATTACATTGAACTGCATAAATTCATAAATTTTCACACATTTTACATATTTCATTGGCCTTGACCATTAATATAACAAAAAAAAAAGAGAAAAAAAATCCTAATGATATTTCTTAAGATTATTTTTTTACATCAGAGTTAGGTAAATTTACATACATCTAGGTTAAAGTCTTTACTGATTATGTAGGCATTTTTAATATATTTCTCCTAGCCCTAGCAATATATTGGACACATCACATCTCTAGAGAATTTAAGGCCAGGTTAATGTTTTAATAGATTTATGTAAAACAGGTCAAATTATAATAAGATCTAAACAAAATTGTCCTTTAGCTATTTCTGTAACTTTCTTTATAATCTACTCCGTGGATCAGTAACAGTAATGCTGTAAGAACAACAACAAAAACAAACAAAAAAACAACTAATAATTTTGAAGCAGATATATAAATCCACAAGGCAGATATTCCCATAGCCAGGTGTATCATGGGATTCTTAGTGCTCATAAATACATCAGAAGTGATTAGCAATTGAAGAGTGGTACACTCACAGAACAACATTTTCAGTAGTTCTGGCATTAAAGCAATGGCTGATCATCAGAAGTCAATTCTGACATCATAACTGCCCCTGCAGTGAGTAGGCTGAGGATGGGCAAGAATTTGTGAGGGGACACAGACTGGACAGCTGACCTAAATTGACCAAAGGAATATTCCGTGCCATACAGCATCATGCTCAGCAATAAAAACTAAGAGGAGGTTTTCTTGGAGGATACTAGTCATTGCTCAGAGACTCTATGGGCTTTGGTCTATTTGTGGGGGATAGTGAGTGACAGCTTTTGCATCATTCCCCTCTCTCCCTCCACCAACCCCCCCCTCCACACACACACACTTCCTTCCCCTTTCCTTTGCTTATTAAACTATCTTTGTCTCAACCCGTGAGTTTTCTGACTTTTATTCTTCCTATTATCTCACTCATCCCACTGGGGACAAAGACTGAGCAGGCAACTGTGTGGTTCCTTGCTGCTGGCCAGGGTCAATCCAGCATAATTGGCATTAGAGGTTTTGTAATTGTCTTTACATCAAAGAAGGCTTTTCTTACTATCTTAGTTCCTCCACTTCCTGTGTATTGATGTGTGCTGAGTGGTTCTTTCCTTTCCAACTTCGAGCTTTATCATCAATTTTATCCTTAGTACATGATGAAATCTGATACTAAATTCAACACATCCAGCGAATCTGAGTTCTGCCAAAACTGTCAGGAAGTAGAGATTACGAGGATGAATCTAATCTTATAATTCTACTGCCATAGTCCAGGAATATCTTGCAAACCTCGTTCATGTGATTTGCTGAGTGAAGTACCATTGCTGTAGAGTCAGTAACTTAATACAAGAAGCATCAGCAATCAGGACAAAATACCTCAGGAAAAAAATATCATACACAATTTATATGATAACAAACATAAAGGACAGTTTAGGCTTTCACTTGAGACAAATTTTATCTTCCATTTAAAGAAGCACTACAGAGTGCTAGGTTGTCTCAAAATCTCTTCTCATAAAAGCCACTGGATTTGAGATGAGGTCAGGAAAACACAAAGACACACAGAAATAGAGAATAATTGGATGAAGGCTATAAAACATTCAGCAGAATGATAGGATAGTAAAGATATAAATCTACTCTTTCCTAACAGCTAACTCTTCAGTAGTTGGCTAAACAAAAAATGTCCATATAGCACTATGAGAAAGGCATATTAAAAAAAAAAAAAAAAAAAGAGAGAATTTAAGAATGCAAATCCAAGTGTATGGTCCCCTAGAACCTGTCCAAGCTATAAGCACTTACAGGTTGATTGCTGTGTCTTCAGACATTGTTGTCATACTGGCCTCTAGACCCGACTGTGTTTGGATGGATTTTTAGACTAGGTGTTAATTTACCTAAGTTCTAGGGAAGGCTTAACCTGCACACACACAAAAAAAACCAACCCATGCCTAACTGACACCAGCCATGATCCATACAAAACACTAGCCTCACACGATACATTCATTTTTCATCTCCACAATCTCCACTAGTTTGCTCTAAACCGCTCTCTGAGTTTATTTTATTTGTATGAATGCTCATTACCAGATGATCTGTTTAGCAACTTGTCATGGTTTTGTTTAGTGAGGGGGGGCCTAAGGTGGTAGCTGGGGCTGGAGTAGCCGCAGTGCCTGTGCTGGGGCTGGAGTAGCGCAGTGCCTGTCGCTAGGGTTAGGGTTAGGGTTAATATTTCTCCTATTTAAAGTTAAAACTATGACATTTGTATTGGCATAGTTGTCTCAGACCCATATTCTTAACACTTTTCATACATTCTGAACTGTCGTAGTTCAGCCCCGATCGGGACCAGACTACGCAGTCTCTCTCCCGCTCCCCCCACCCTCCAAAAGAATAGGGGGAGAAATATAAGAAAAACAGCTCGAGGTTTGAGATAAGGACGGGGAGGAATCCTTAAAGTTACCGTCACGGGCAAAACAGATTCGACTTGGGGAAAAACTATTCATTTATTACTATAACTAGTAGGAGAATGAGACAGGGAACAAGATAACCTCCCCCCACCCCTCCCTCTTCCTGGGCTTAACATTTATCTCTACTATCTTCCCATCCCGAGCGGCACGGGGGGGAAAGGGAATGGGGGTCGCGGTCAGTTCATCACGCGTTGTTTCATGCCGCTGCTTCATCGTCGGGGGAAGAACTCCTCTCATTCCTCCCCTGCTCCTTCATGGGGTCCCTCCCACGGGCCACAGTCCTTCGTGAAACTGCTCCAGCGTGGGTCATCTCTTCCACGGAGTGCAGTCCCTCTAGAACAGCTGCCCCAGCACAGGCCCTCCACGGGCCACAGCCTCCTTCAGGCCTCCACCTGCTCCGGCGTGGGCTCCTCCACGGGCTGCAGGTGAATCTTTACCCCTCCATGGACCTCCATGGGCTGCAGGGGGACAACCTGCTCCACCATGGTCTTCACCACAGGCTGCAGGGGAATCTTGGCCAGGAGCCACATTACTCCTCCCCCTCCTTCTTCACTGACCTTGGCGCCTGCAGCCGTTCCTCACAACAGGCTGGCAGACGCCTCTCAGGATCCTTTTTACATCTTATTCACTTCTCATCTCCTCTCCACTTCTTGCAGCC